>JAANSN010000234.1:0-73395 GCA_036850665.1 Dicranocentrus wangi
CAAATGACAATTCCTAACAACAATCCAAAAAGACAAGTTAAGATTAAAGTGAGCGAATATAAAGACGTACTAATAACAAAACATGCAAAGTCAAGTTGCTGTACCTTTAGTAAACCCTCCAACTGTGCAATGTATTTTCCGACCTTGTATAAGAGTTTAGGGGTTGGAGGGACATCGTACATGATTTTCCCTTCAACAAAACTTAGCAGCCTGATTAGGTGGGTACTTTCCACAGGTTTACTTTCTGCAACAGGTAACATTTACTTTTAATGATTACAAGATCTGTTATTTACATAAGGAACAGTGATAAAGCTGGTAAAAGTATTTTACCATTGTTATCCATATCCTTAACTTCGTTTTTAATTGTCTCCAGTGAATACAGTTGCCCCTTTAAATCTTTTATAGGCACGGGACATACTATTCCTTTCTTTGCCAAGTGAAGCATAGTCGTGTGTTCAACCTCGATGTGACCAGGTTTCCTTGAGTCCATGGAATTAAGTACCTTAAAGATGAACTTGTCCTGTTTCCCCTCAGGAGTAGTACCCTGTGTTGTTCATTTAACAATCACATTTCAGTCAGTATAATACTGTGTGTGCTTAAGACTAGTGTGCTACGTGTGGAGCATGACATATTCCCAAAAACTTTATAATGCTCTTAATGAAATGCGCATAGGACACCTTAATTGAGTAAATAATCCCGTACCTTAACATAGAAGTTGTTATCATCGTAGCTATTAAGTTCTCGAATTGATTCCACCTTTACCCCATATCGCTCTTCAACAAGTTGACGGGCAGTAGCTGGAGCAACATTGGGCTTGATGCTTTGCCCCGGCTGAAGGGTAGTTGGGGTGTCGCCTGAAGAACTCATTTTCAATATGTTTACCACGAAGATATTTTGTAACTAGTAAAAAAGACTGCTGAAACCCTAAATGAGTGAAACTTTATTCCCTAAACCTGACAAAAACTGAGGTCCAACCAAACTTATTTTATGAACGCAATGCAATGCCTTGCTGAATGCTGACAGAACTTTGATACAATGCTAGATACAATGTCAGTAATAAATGTAAAAAAAAGTGTCTGCTGTGCTCGACTTCTCATTGCTGTGTGGTCATAACTTGTAGAGATACGGTTCGCTTCATTAAAGACACCAAAAAGTACTCCGTACAAAAAAGTCAGTTGAATGTTTATGTCCCGATACATTTATCAAAGCGTGGACCACAGATGTATTAAAATGTGGTTCTCTTCGATGCAATACAGTCAGTCAATCGGTAGTCTAGCTAGACCCACGTCAATTTCGAGGAAGACGAACCATATATATATGTATGGCAAGGATTCACTCGTGTTGCAGCATTCAGTGTACAACACACATCGCTTAACAAGCAAAACTCATCAAAAGCGTGGACCACAGATGTATTAAAATGTGGTTCTCTTCGATGCAATACAGTCAGTCAATCGGTAGTCTAGCTAGACCCACGTCAATTTCGAGGAAGACGAACCATCATATATATATGTATGGCAAGGATTCACTCGTGTTGCAGCATTCAGTGTACAACACACATCGCTTAACAAGCAAAACTCATCTTGTACTTTTTATACATATTTGACTTGACAGATACAGAAATGCTTTTCACTATTGCGTCATGCGGTAATCAACCCTCAAACCTTGCACCTACAGGTCCAACTGTTTACTAGCTACACAAGCTTTTTTGCACTTGAATTCTTAGTAGACGTTCCTCCTCCTCGTTTACCGAGAAACTTTACGCTGTAGCGTTTGAGCCACTATATGATTATAAAATTTACGCATTTATTGAGATTATCAATAGACCGGCCCTATGATCACAATAACAAAACATTTTCCAGACTTGTAATTTCGGCGATTATTTAATATTGCGTCGTACAATCCATATGACGAAACTAGATTCATAGAATATGATTGTATATTATGCTTAGGTATATGTAATTAATTAAGTGTCAAAATAGATGAGATATGAACCATATTCCGAGTTTTCTGCAATTTAAGGCAATAAAATCTGCAATATAATATCTTCATTTTCGCATAATATATTTCAACATGCAACATTTTCAACATTACAAGTCAGCGAGAGTATACCTGGAATAGGTTTCCTTTTCCAGCTGACATAGCATGAACAGGTGCAGCACTGCTTGTGTAAATGTTATCTCGACAAGCTCAGAAGCGTTCTGTTTTCACTTTCTGTAGTATCAGCCAGCAATACATTCATTCATTTCATACAGGCAGATTCCAGATAAAGCGTCTTCAGAACAGAAAGAAGCATGGTATCTTTTTTATGTGTGTGCTGCTTTACAAAGTTGCGGTATTGCTCGCTAGCTGTAATATGGACTGGGTCATCCGCTGCTGCACGCATTACTTACGACGTTTTACGACTGTTGATGTCGACTCACTCTTCTTCTCGCACCGAATCTGTTGTATACTGTATTACATTTCACTCATGACATGATATGTTTCAATTCTTGTAACATGTGAATTGTGATCTCATCAAACATATCAACTCTTTTGTCAATAAACTGTGCCAAAGATGAACAAAGGTAGGTAGTTAAATATTTCGAAATGTCTGTATGCCAAGCATACAAGTAGTGTAGCGTATCTATCTGCTGATTAATTTCATGTATACACTTGTAAATCCCTTCATAGTCATGAGCAGCTAAAGATATACTAAAGTTCGCTGTGAATTAAACAATTAAAAAAATAACCCAAATAACTTTTCATATGATGATGACAGTTAGGTAATTACCTATGGGATAGACGCTGTAACCCTACTGTCTTTTCACAGTACTAATGAGTATGACAATATTTATATGTACGACTGCGGTCGCTCTTGGACAAACTGGTCACACCAACAGAAGAGATGTCAATGTTTTCTCAACTCAATTACAATTATTCATAGCAATTTGCAATGCCAAATAGAATGTTTTCCCACTGTACTGGGCTCACTTTGTAATAATAAATGCCTTGCTTATTCGTGTCCTTAGTCCTTGCTTCGCGAACTGCGTTACGCATGGTTTAATTGATATACCTACTCAAGTCTACTAACAGGACAGCACAATAAACAATGAGGATTTGAGGATATATATCCTTTCCTATACGTGTTGTGGGCTATATGTGGGTACTTGTTAAATGCACTTGCTATTCGGGGTAGACAAAGATTTTGACTTGCGTAAATAAGGAAATAATTTATTTTAAATGATTTAAAGAGGATTAAACAACATTCCAAATGATGCGTACACTAAATGTTGTAAATAGCCATTTCCCCATTCCATTGGTAGTTAGTTAGTTCTCCATCTTACCATCCACAGGAATCCCATGGTAGAAGATAAAAGGCATTTGACACGTCATTTCTTTCCCTATGAATTTAGTTTCATTTCAGCATCAACATTACCAATCCCACATTGTTCTAAATTCTTTCCTTTTCATTTCATTTCAACCTAAAACTGATTAACATTAAGTTTAAACTACGATCATTGGGTACACTTCTTCACTACTTCGGCAGTAACAGGATTACATAATAATTCATTAATGCGTATGTAAATGCTTCTGGGTTTTGATTTGTCACTTTTGAGATCATTATAACTTCACCTCACCCACGTAAACGCAGTTGTTTGCATACACTAATTATTTAATAGCAATAATGAGTTTTATAATAATGAGTTTCTAACTTTTAATTGCTTACTTATATATGATTTATTTCATAGTACAAATTAATTGCTCAAAATGATTTCTTATGAATGGATAGAAATGGCATATACACAAGGATCATTAACAAAGAGATAATTAACGAACGACTTGTAGACCACTATATTTGTTAACTTTTTACTTCAAATTATTATTTATACCTATATATTTTTACTCTGAAATGCCTTAGTTGCTCTAAATCACCCATCAAGTTAGTTGCTAAAATAGCATGAATGTTAAACCTCATACTCATAGCGCTCTTTATATGTAAACACAGGCCACATAAAGTTTGAACATAGTTAGTTAAAAAAGATTATTACTTTACGAATTCTAGGAGCGTTTCCTTTAAGGAAATTAGATAGTAATTTATTACTTTATACTCGCAAATAGTAGAGACATTCACGCAAGTGGTTACACGCCTTAGAATCTCTATTATACTATAAATTTCTTGGTAAAAGTTTTTCTAGTAATTTCACATTTACTGAATTACGGATGCTGGGATAAGACATAAATTATAGGCAGGTATAATTAAGTATTTGCATTTTTCAAGTTACAAGTTTTTCTTAGTCAATAATCATCATTTAAGCCACTTTGATTAGCTTTAAATGCCAATGCTAGTAAACGAAATTTCTAAATTTCTTTACCAACTATAGGGAACTAATTTTTTGGCTCCGTCGGCGTCTGACAATGAGTGAGTGTAATGTTGAACTTCACACTTGAAGCCAATTCGCATTGGGAATGGATTCAAAAATATCATAGGAAAGCCAACGTAGCTGCAAAACTGCCAAGTGTTTATCGTAAGGGCCAATATCGTGAATTTGACTGACTTTTTCTCGTGCCTAAATTGTGAAGACTGGATCGAGGCTTTGAAAACGCGTATTAGTTTAACTTTAATTTTTACAATCTTAAGATGTGAAGAAAATCCTAATTTTGCGGAAACGTTGCAGGTGACTATATGAGATTCTCTGCTAGTTTGAGAGTAATGCTTAGCAAGACTGCTGATGACTATATGAAGTATTCGATATTTTTTGAAAGATAATTAGCTATATTATATTAGTCGGGAATTTGGGGACAATGGAAAGTCTTAACCCTATTTTTTATGAGAAACTACGAAACTAGTAATGCTAATCCACGTGCTAATATATTTTTCTCGCATTCTCATATTCGTCAAATGCAATTCGCAGCAACTAGGACTAGGTTTTATCACAAAATCAACGTAACCACCTATTTATTTATATATTATGTATCTTTACTTCGACTACCGGTCTTTGAATGAATTTGAACGAATTCCTATTCTTCGGCAAATCATATTTTATCATATAGCTTACCACATCAAGCGGTACGTGTGGCAGCGTTTTTCGATAGATTTGCTATAGATCCCATAAAAAATTGAAGCCATAAGTAGACAAAAAACTGATGTGATGTGAAAAGACAAGTGTTAGCAATATAGTTTTACTAATAAATATAATAGATACGTAAATACTTGCCGAAATAGACGTGCTTTTTGTTTAACGAAAAGTAGTGAATGTGTTTCGGTTAGTGCTTCCACTAATAGCCACTGTGCGGTAATAGTTATACAGACTGCAGATTTGGTCAAGCTCCTTTTAACAAATTACTTCAACACAGTGCATTTACTTTTCATTAATAGCATCTAACGCAATAAACGATTAAAAAAAGGGAAACTTGAGCTTTTTTGTTAGTAAGTGTTCCCCATTGTCGTTCTTACTAATTGACTATATATACCATTCCCCTAATTTTTTTAAAGCAGTAAAATATGAGTAAATTCTGTAATTTGTTTAAGGAATCCACATTGATGTAATACATTTATAGAATGAATGAATACAATTGTGGCGTGTGCGTGAGTTTCGTTGTAAAATCATATTTCGGAACAAAAAACCCATATATTGTAGCCCAAAATTTAAAGAGAGGTTATTCACTCTTGAGTGCATTTTTTATTGCATATCCTAATCCTGCACTTACTTACCTTATTTACTACCATTAGCAAATAATATACCAGTTTTTGCATTAAATCATACTGTTATGTTGCACGTACGTATTACCGGATATAGAATAACACAAATTTCTGGGTGTTGAATAACACAAAAGCGCTCCTTCCCTTATTTATGGGTAGATCTGTAATGTAAAGTTAAGTAGATTCTTACAGATCATTTTCATGCCGCGTCAAGCAATTTAGGTAGAGATTTTTTAAAGAGATTTGTAGGTGGCTGTAAGAAATTACGCTTTAATATTTTTGGTCAGCAAAACCTCTCACGTCAAAGTATAAACACAAAGTAAAGTTTCACTCACTCCTTTGATCTCCTTCAGATCACACTATTTAAAATCGTAGCTCAAGGATTTTATTAATAAAGTGTGGTGTTCAGGTCGGTTACAAAAATGTACAAGTTTTCGATATTTTGTGTGTTTGTGGTGGCGCTTTCTGTGTGGCCGAGTTCCTGCGTTCCGCAGGGTCGCAGAGTCCGTCAAGAACAGCAGCCCAAGCTCAATCTCGACCATAAGCTGGACCCCGTTGCTGTCGACCAGGAAATGAACGCAGAGCATGCAAAACTCATCGAAAATCTCCAAAGACTAAAGCGGACTCTTGATCATGTCAAGGAAAGAGTTGGAAAGGGAACGTACGGAGAGACAGCCAAAACGGATATAAAAAATCCTGAAGGAGCTATTCTCACAGTTCTCAAGAGCTTGCAGGAGCAGGGCCAACTCTTCTCCATGATTAACGACATGCTTAAGGCTGGATCGGAAGTTCAAAATCAAACTGCAAAAATTTCAGCCACCGCCAAGCTTCAAGAGGAGGCACATGCTGAAGCAGCTGCCGCAGTAAACACTAACCAAATCACGGCACCTGTAGCCGTCGCCACATCTCGCCGTGACAAGCATGACATGACAGACCCTGCCAAACAACACGGATACGATGATTACCAATATCAGTACCGTGATGACAGCGGAGATGCCACTGGATTCGATCAGTATGAATATCAATACGATGCTGGTGGCTATGATGAAGCTCCCAGTAGTGGTCGCAGTAACAATAAGGCAACTACAACTACTACTACAACCACGACAAGGAGACCTAAACGTGTTCGATCTAGAGGAAAGAATGACTATTATTAAATAAAAAGTGACGACTACTCACACCTCATATTGTCATTCCTATTACAATGGCATCGTCGACCACTCCGTAAAATTGGCAACAAAGCTAGAAAGAAGTCGTCATTTAGTGTACAAAGAAATTGTCAGAGTTGCAAAAACAAAGTAATTTTCATGCTCCATTGGCTCAACTTCCTCGGTCCCATTATTGAGTTGAAAAACAACAACTGAGGAAAGCATGGTGGTTTGTCTTATGGGAAGAATTATATCTTAATGAATGAAAACACGTGTTTCTTAAGCGAAGCGTGGCTTCCGTCTACTTCTACAGTCTTATTCAATTTAACCTTGAAGTTTAAAGTATTTGTCTTTCCTCTGGCTGGTTTTCATAACCAGTCGTCAGGTTTATTTTAGGGATAAATACCTTTCAATGTATTTTTAGATTATAGGTATATATACTGTTTTAGTCTACAATGTAAGCAGATTAAGAGGGTGGTATGTAAATTTTAATATGAGCTTTGATATCGCTAATCGAATCCAATTCTCCTCTAATCAAATCCTCAAAAGAGGTTCCGTAAAAATTCAACTGCACTCTGTTTTGTTTCTTTAAAAATGTTATTTATAATGGGGGTAAACGTTTCCTTTCATTAACTAGTCAGAGATTCCTGTATTTTGTAAAAGGGAACTGAGTCAGTGATGCGTCAGTAAACTACTTAGGTAATAATATACGCTCCTCCTCCTCCTCACTCAACACACAATGCAATGTAATAATGCTAAAGGTTTGGTTTTGTACTACAAAACAATCAAAGCGAATCTAAAGGATTGAAAGAATAAAGAATGCAGTAACTGATATGTAAAGCAAATTTTCATTCTGATGCTTTTTTGTCTCCTATTTGGCCGACCTTCAGGATGTGACAGTACCTTCACACACCCACAAAACATCATGTCTAGTCTGTCGTAGTTTGTTTCTTATTTGCAAAAAAAACTATTTCACAATAATTGCATATCTATGGGCTATCGGTGCTTCACTTGACTTCTTGACGACAGGTGACTAGTAAAATGAACATGAGTCTTTGGTCATATATGCAAAAAAAAATTAAAGAGGATCCGTTGTTTCACTTTTTAGCTCGTTTCCTTCGTACCTTTGCGTACCATCCACCGCCGCACATGTCACTATCATCAGTTTAACACATATGTACAATATTTTCAAACGCATTCACATAAATTTAAGGTAACAATTTGTGCGTGGTTATTACTCAACTGAATCCTGTCTAAGGATTGATGTTTTTCAAGAAGGAAAACCATCGAAGGAAGGTAGCTGCAATTTAGATCATTTCAGGATATGCAATTATTTTGATTTCTTGATATCGCCGGAGTCAAGTGATCGTGGTACACGGATCGTACAGTACCTAGAGAGTCTAAATTTCAAGTTGCAATAAAAAACGAATTTGCTTGTTTCGCATATAAAATATTTTATTAGTTGAGATTGAACGAATTGTAAACTATATAAATAAACGTGTCTATCAATATAAGTACCTATACACACTTGGAATCCATTTTACATGGATATACTGTCTCCCACGAAGTTTATAACATTATAACACATAAACATGGAATGTACATGTATACGTAATATATATACATATAGCACATATGAGTTCTTTGACATTTACAATTTATTGATAACTCACCTGCACTCTTAATTGGGTTAAATTGAGTTTCATAGATTTGCTTGGAAAATGCGTGTACAGAGACGACTACGGACATAAAACCAAGATAATGGTAATACCTTGTATGACGGACTTTAGTCACAATTTTCTCACAGAATACACTGCTGGTCAATTAATCATAAAGAACGCAGTAATGACCCATTAACAATTTTTATTGTGAGAATTGCCAACGAAAAAATATTTCTGTAAAAATGAACTGTGAATGTCTATAAACCCAACGCCACAATTACGTACTACTCTTCACCAACATTGACACTTGGTTTGGGTTTAAAATATAAAAAAAAATTGCTATTATTGTAGTAATACTTCGAAACAAGAGTCTGCACTTGGAAGTTTATTTTACCGTCTGAACAAGGGCATCACATTATATTATTATTATGTTTCTTTCTACTATTCACATTCGCACATTATATGACCAGTGAGAGACCAAAACCACCTTTTATAATATCGTTTATTTTTTTTGTTGCAAAAACATGACTCTAGTTCATGCTAAATGAGGAATTACAATAACCACCCATTACTCCATTGACCATCACCTGGAGGCCGTGTTATCATTAAGGTAGGTATCATATACTTACGATGCGGTTATTTTCGTAATGTCAGCGGATAGAATAAAGTTTAAAATGTGTTATTAACTTATCATTATCCAACCAACCAGTTTACGACTAAATGATCTTTATTTTTCAACTTGTCTTGTGATTTGACTTTTCAAGTCTTACATTTTCAATATCCACAATCCATGTAGTAGATAGATACTATGCGTTTTATATATTTTTCTAATAAACAATTGCTCTGATGTGAGTTTATGTCAATTAGTTCTTTTGTGGTCGTGTATCTTCTGTCATTCAGTAACACGACATTTACCGAGATATGAAATGACTTGTAATGAAAGTTTCGACGTGAAGACTTAATTTACGCCCAATGTTATATTCTTTTCTACATATCCACGGGCGAGTGCTTGAGAAATTCATACCATGTTTTTACGTTTGATCTCAGAATTAATTAAATTTATTTGCAATAACATACTGTCTGTCATTAAAAGTAAGAGGTGACACGCCACCGATAATTCTATCAATGATAGGAGCATACTATTGGACTTATTGAATCAATATCTATATATTCACGAACGCATGACGAGCCAAGAAGATCTAGTTTGTATAATGTATGCATGTGAATATATTATTATGCTTCTTGCTGTCAGTTGTAGAACAAAGATTGCAAAAGTCGTATTACATATTTACACTGAGGAGAGTAATAAAATTCCATGTTGCGCCGTGTTATATGTAAATACGAAAGGTAACCTAAACCTAAACCTATAAGGTTGTGTCATACTTTTATAATCCAAAGTGGTCATCATGTGGATTTGATTTTCGCTTAATTAGATTTCCAATTTATTGCATGTTTCAAAAGATTTCATCCAACCAATCTAACACCCAATACGTATACGTCGATACAGATGATGATTTATCAAAAACTTGCGTCGAGAACACACGTGTTGAATTGCAAAGCAATAGTTAAATCTCGCATAATATTATTTCAAGAATCCTGAAGATACAAGCGATGCTTAGGTAAACGTAACGAATATGTCGCAAATATATTGTCTTCTATGGATATGTTCTTGCTAGCTAGTGAATCTTTCAACTTTCAACGCATACGCAAAACCTGAAAACGTAATTTGTTGTAATGTTCCAACAAGTTCCAGCTATATAATAAGATAATGTAATACTTCTAAAAATATGCAAGCATGCAGGAATACTTCTAATTAGGGCATGCACATTACAATTAAAAATAACAAGACATATAATCAAGAATTTAATTCTAAGTCATCATAAAGGTTTACTAAAGTTTGAATTTATTAGAGTAGAGATATACTAAATGTAAACCTTGAGGTTTTCCTCAGTCGACGCATATTGCGATTGCGAATCCTTCACTGAACCACATAATAAGTGCGAGTATTACCTCAGTCAGAGTCCTACGGCCACATATTTAAAGTGTTTCCTTGTACATAGCGCACTTTTGTTTATAATATGGACGACTTGTTCAATGGAAACAAATTGTGTTACAGAACTTTTAGCAGAGAGTCTAATCGCAAAGCGTTGAAGTGTTATGCATGCTTCGAGTTTTAATCAAAGGTCATGCATGAAAAGCGGTTTCATGAGTTTTGCGTATATATGCGTTTGCAAGGAAATGAGTAGGTAATTCATAAATGCGAGTACTACGCATTGAAATATATCCCTTAATTCTGAATTTAATTCACGCATCGCCTCGCTGCGCTGTGAAAATTGTTATTTACAATCCTTCAGGCATAATAAGCAACCTGACGTGACACGTGACTCATTTCACTTGCTTTTCATTTCGTTTTTAACACATTCACCACGTTTTCGATGACTTCTTGAAGCTACGACACACGACACCACCAGGATACCATTGTGGGGCAATAAAGACAATATGACAAATTGACAATAACTTATCTCAACTCAGGGGGATAAGCAAGTGGAGAAAATGAAGGAATACATTGCGCAGCACTACGCATTTTTTAAAATTTTAATTTAATACGATACGCAGATAAAAGCCAGAATGGAATGCAAATACCGACTTGACATGCAAAATAATGTAAGGTTACAGATGTCATGATTCTTATTTGAGAATTTAGGAGATTTGTATTTGTAGCATACAATTACTGTAATTTCAACCTCACAAATGTCGCCTCAAAGAAACGTCCCATTTTGAAATTCATGTATTATAAAACACAATCATTGTTTAATAGCTTAGTCTAGTGTGAAACATGCAAAATATAACTTTGAAGAATTATTTGTCACAACTTTGCCACCTCACCCCCAGTCGATAGTCGACGGCCCCCCAGTAGACACCTTTTGGGAAGGTGTCGACTGGAAGTGAGGTGGGGGGATCTCGACTTCGACTTCTACCCTACCTTCTTGTCTATTAGTACAACGTTATCTACTAGTACTCTTACTATACGTACTACCTCGTTATCACTCAATACGACCTTTGATTCTCTCTCTAGATACCCAAGTGATAAATTGGCCAAACCAATATGATTTGTACGCAGTGCAACCAAAAGGAAGTAATGTATTTTTGGCTAAGCACACAGCAGCTATTGCTCTCTATCTGTTTCTGGGATAGGCAGACTGACTGTGAATTGATAATAGTGGCAGTAGCGCATAATCATCCGAATGGGCAACCTTCTTATCAGTTACTTCCAAAAATACATTACTTCCTTTTGGTTGCATTGCAGAAAGTTCCAATGCTTTTGGCCAATACATCACTGGACTATGTAGGGAGAGAGAGAATCGTATTCAGTGATAACGAGGGAATAAGTAGTAGTAGTAAGGGTACTATTACATAACGAGGTAGTAAGTAATAGATATACGAAGGTAGAAGAAATCAAAGCCAAGATCCCACCTCCAGTCGACACCTTACCCAAATCCATCCCAAAAGGTTTCGACTGGGGTGCCGTCGACTCGCGATTGGAGGTGAGGTGGTCACAACACAACATCTTGTACATAACTTCCTATACTTAAGCAGTGTGGTTAGGGGTTTATATTGTGTAATTAGAATATGATACACTAATTGCTAATTGATTGTTAAACCTGGCCTTGAACTAAAATCCATGAAATTAAGGGAGCACAGCGTACCAAATTATTTTTTCAACAATTTAAAGTATGCACATGAATAATCAAAACCAACGCCAACTTGTGAAATTATATGCCTTCTTAGATCCCACACCCCACTGCAAATTCGCACAAGAATGGGTGTTAAACCGTTCACCACCAGCTCATGTTCATTAAAACGAAGCAGATGGACATACCGATAGGGGATATTTAACTAGCCGGTAATTGCATATTATATGGTGTTGAACAGAGAGTTTTAGTTTTAATAACGTTTACGGGAAGATGATTGTATAGATTAGGAATCACTTTAATCAGCCCTTTTGCAGACGTGTATAAATAATAAAACTCCTTTCCCTACAATTAAGAATTTCTATTGAATTAAGGCTACGCAAATAGCTGCTAATATACTAGCGGATTATACTAGGATTGTAAACGAATAATGTGACAAACATAAAAGTAATTTACTGAAAAATTTACTCACCACCACTCACATTCATCAGTGAGTTTTGAAATCTGGTCAAAGTTTTACTCTAACGATATAGATCAATCTATAATTGGTCTCATGCATATTCAGCGTGGGCCGAGAAGCATAAGATATCTTACTGACCATGCTCAAGAAGTGTTGAAGACATATAAAAAAAACCTTCACCTTTTATCAAATAACAAAGGTGTATAGCAGTATAGCCACAATTAACAAAGTCAACCTTAGGGCAGCGCAGCGTTGAGCGTACAAAAAGATAACAAATCAGCGTGTATCCTTTTGTGTGCAAAGGTAATGATACTGATATATTGATAACATGATAGCCATCAGCCATCATATAGCAAGTGTAGTTACCAAACTAAACTATCATGCGTGTGTCCGTCCGTTCTTCAACGCCGCCGCTGCCGCTTGTTTTTGCCGTTACGATTGACACACTATTAGTTTTACTTTTAGTATTTTATTTTCGTTAGAGCTACATATCTTATATCATATCATCCGTTCATATAATTACTAGATTTATTAACTGTGTTTTTAAGACAATAAATTGCCTCGCCTCATCCGCCAAGCACTTACGAATCCCTAACTGCTATAATTAATTACTCATGTTTCCGGTTAAAAATAAAGATTTTTTGCTAAAATTAACCCAATTTGCGGATGAACCCAAACAAATAATGCTCTCGTTACAATATATATTTTTGCTTTTCCAACCTCTTCATCCAGCACGAATAGATCTTAGGCAAGATAGTTCCGTCAAACCCTTTGTTATTTTTTATTATTTGCAAATATCAGTAAGGGATGTTGATGACATCACAGTGGAGCACAAGTGGACCCTTCATCTGTAAATTAATTTGATTATGATCTTATATTTGCTAGCTCTGCTAACTACTAGTGATCACAACACAAGTAAATCTAGGCGTTGTCGTATACATGTAGGCGTGGGTAAATTTGCAATTTATCTACTTATACTTGGATTAAATTAAGTTACGATAATATAAAGTCACTGTAACACGTACAATTGTTCATTGATTAATATGCAACATAGAAAAATTCCAACCGTCGTACGTTTCTTTTTTGCTTACATTTGTTTAAGAAAAATCTAATTTAAGAACAGGACATGATGATCATGAGCTGCAATTCCTTGACTTGAAAAATATCGGTGTTCATTCCCTTATTAGTATAACAATTATGTGGGAACACGCATGATTTATTCTGGACAGGTACGCATACTGTATATAATTACGTGTAAAAACCCTCTCATGTCCCATGTCCTTCTCTTACTCATTTATTTATCACAAATTCGAGGTAAACATAGGTAATATCATGTTCAAGTATACCGTGCCGTGCAACTAACTAATATATCTAGAACAAGATCCTTCCCATCCATGAATTACAGTCTTACAGTCGTGTTTAAAATATGGACAATTGAACTGTACTTTGATCAAATTTTATTTTCCAATGCCAATTTGCATACCAATTAAACCAATCCTTGTTACACTGTATTTTGGCTATGAATCCGAAGTTAAAGTAGCTTTTAGCTCATATAGTGTATCATATGAAGCACACACCCATGATCATCTTGTGATTTTTATATAAAATCAGCGAAGCCTAACCTATGAGATCATTGTTTTCAACCGGTGTTTTGGTGCTGATGTAACATTGTATTTATCACTAATTAGGTGGATTCACATACCTACATTCTGATGCAAAAGTGTCAACTAGTAAAATGTTTAGCAGATGGTGGATACAATGAAACGCCGACGAGTTAATAGGACGGCGAAACATTAAGATTATCTCAATCAAAAGTACCAGTGCATAGGGTATCTCCTTTCAGCTCCAAACTTTATATTTTCCATAAAAAAAGTCTGAGTAATATACGTAGTATGCATGTTTGCCATCATAATAATTTTTTTATTCTAAAGCAAATACTCCATCTAATTCTTTGATACTGACAGAGAGGTGATTTGAGAGTGTGTCGTGCCAAGCCCTAAAGTTACAACAATGACGATGACGGCTTATGACGAGAACCTAACATATTACACATGTGCAGCGAAAACGCAACAATGGAGCTGTGGTGCATGGTGTGGGAACATGCCTTGAAATTTTATTCCATTACCAAAAGAACAGCATCTCAAAAGTTTACCCTATATGTATAGCCTTTTTACTTTACTACGATGAGAATTACATTGATGCTTAATCACAGGAAAAAAATGTGCTTACACACATGTTTACACATGACATAGTGATAGGCATACAAGTAAAATAATGCGATATTATATGCAAATATACCAAGTATGACTTTACAGTTGATGGGAAGATCGTAGAACACTGCAAATTAAGTATGACATATAATACCAGTTACACATTATTATACATATGTTGATAGGAGGATTTTTTTTCTTCTTCTTTTTCTCATTTTTCAACAACAATTACACTGCTCTCTGGGTTTACTCATTATTACCATATATTTGTGTGTGATTATTGTCATTGTTATTATTATTACTGTGTGATTGTTACCTTATACGTACCTAATAAGCGTTGTCTATAGGCATTTATAAGACTATATGGTGGTAAAGAAAGGTGAGATGTTTGTGTGATAATAACAAGATACGGTGATGATGATGTTGATGGTCGCCGTCGTCGGGACGTGGTTGTACCATTGTTAATCAGTTTTTGTGTAATATCCCATCATCTAAAACACTATGCCTTTCTGCACTGGACCTTTACCCTTCTGTCTAGTATATAAACTCGGCAGTGATCCTTCGTAAGTCATCAGTTCAGATCAGCTCAAGCTTCTGAAAGCATTTCCAATCTATTACTAAACCTTCAAACCGTTCAGTTCGTTAAGAACTCACCACTCCAAGCAAAATGGCCAAATTCGTTGTAAGTGTTCTAAGATTGCAGAGAAACTCGGAAACTTTGTTCGTGAAACTACAAAAATTTCAAACGTCTGAAATTGTGATATCGTTTTTGTGTTAACAGGCTCTTTTCGCTCTCTTCGCCATCTTCGCTATGGCTGTCGCTGCCCCAGCTGAGGAAAAGAAGGACCTCCAGACCGCCTCTGGAATTGGTCTTGGATACTATGGTGGTCTCGGACACGGTCTCTACGGAGGATATGGTTTGGGACTCGGATATGGTGGATACGGTTTGGGAGGACTCGGATATGGTAAGTTTTCTTAAAGAGGGGGGAGGAAAGATTTCTACATTAAGGAATCATCAACACTAATAACAACCATGTCTACAATTTTAGGAGGATATGGTCTCGGAGGATATGGTCTCTACGGCCGTGGACTCTACGGATTCTACGGTTAAGCATTTACTTGCTTATCCACGCATTTATCGCCAAATCCCTGTCAAATCCGCAAATCATCCCCAACATCGCTATTGATTTGCCCCATCATCAGTATGACTTTTTAGCAATAAGTGTCTAGGTTAATTTTTTTACACCTGGATAGTTTTAGCTACTAACCAACATCGGAAATGCAAAATCGAATTTTTAATTAATATTTTTGTAATTTATTTTGTACAATTCCAATCAAATTACAATCAGAAAATTTCAATTCGTTTTAGATTATATACATCTGTCTGTGATCAATTAAGTTACCAAATTCGGACTATAATTGGGAATACTGAAAAAAGCGTTTTTTAATAAAAACAAAACAAAATGCAACCAAGCTAATTTCTCTAGAGCTTCTCAATTTCAATTCCAATGCGATCCCACATATCAACCATATAAGTAACAACACATAGGTATTTTGACCTCGAAAGTACACATCTCTAATGCAAATCATTCGTTCCATCATGTTCCATCATGCTGAAGCTGACCACATTTACATTTTACGCAAATAATATAATATAACCTGTGTAGAATTAACATTCAGAAATATATATCTTAAAACTCATAAATTTCTTCTCGAAAAACAACGAAAACGTCTTCAAATCACATTCTTGCATTCTTCACATGCACACACACTCATCATATCATGCACTTTGTACATAACATTTTTTTGGCCTTTGTTCACATTTGAGTCATTTGTGCAGCATGTTCATCCTGTTATATACTCTTTCCCTTGCAAATCCAGCTCAAAATCCGCCAATTTACATGTTTAAACTATACACATCCCTTGTGAGCGACTCACTACATGTGCTTATGCTTACGTTTTTTGGCTCACATCATTAAATTTTGATCACTAAATTAATCAAAATATATTCAAAATACCTATAATTACATACAATATATAATATACCTACGTTGGCGGTGGCGTGCGTGTTAAGTTTAGTGGAAAAAGTGCATTTTGTTTTGGGAAAAACAAGGAAGGAAGTGTGCTGGAGAGTTTTTGTAAATGCATGCACTATTTCTAAACACGTTGAGGAGAAATGTCACGTATTGAAAATGAGTACATTTCGGCATGTTGTAACTGCACTTACAACTGCCTCGAGATTGCAGAGGGTTTCATGGCGTATGGAGCTAATCATGCATTGGCGATTTATGATTTGGAGGTAACAAGAGCACAACATTTTTGCTGGAAATATCAGTAAATTATAATGGACGTAACGTGTGTATTTTGGGAAATTGTGCCAAATTCTCTCATCTAAAAAAATTGCTGATTTTGTTTTTTTTTAGGAATGTAAAACTACCCAAACACTTGTTGCACATAGTGGGCGAGTTAACTGTGTGCGCTTCTTAAAGGCTTCGTAAGTGGCCGAGACGGAACAAGATTGTATCATTCATGATTTGGTGTTTCAGAGACCTAATTTTAGCATTTCATTCATGTCATTTGCAGGTCTGAATCTCAAAAGTATATTGTAACATGTTGTGCAAAGGGTACTCTTATCCTGTGGGAAAAAGTACCCACTACTGCCATTGTTCCAAGCTATGAAGCAAAATATATTCGGGATCATAAATCTATTTCGTTAACCGTCTGTGATGGAATACAAGTTTCTGAGGGGCAGTGTCTACTCGGATGTTTAACAACTGATTCTCGGGTTATAATTTACCAACTAAATTTTGAAGGTAGCTTTTTTAATGAATACGAAGTTGACGTGGCGCGGATAGAAGTTTTGTAATCTTGCAATAACATTTTAAATTGGTCTTGCAGATGGAAACTTCACTCAGGTGCAAGATATGAACTTTAAGAAATCATTGGCTTTGGATCTTGTATTTCACATGTTTCCAATTAAGGAGGGTGTTTGTTCCATCAAAGACGTAGCCTTAGCTTTGGGGATGGATAATGGCTCCGTTAGACTTTATGCAGCACAAGGCGATGGACAGAAGGTTGAATTCGGCCTTACTTGTACACTTTTAAAGCATGAAGATTGGGTCAGATGTATTAGTTTTGTTACTCTAGGTATACAAAATGTTAGTAAATTGCCAAATTTGTGCTTCAGCGAGTATAGCAATTTAAATTGAAATTGTCGACTTTGCAGGCAATGGAGACATTCTTCTGGCATCTGGTGGACAAGATTCATTTATAGCAGTTTGGCGACTTACTCAGTCACAGGCTACCAAAAGCGCCTTTGAGTTTCAAGTTCACCAGTTCAAAGATTACATAGTGCTATTTGATTCAATGATTATAGGTCATGAAGGATGGATTAACTCCTTGAGCTGGAATACAAACGGTACCGTCAGAGAATACAATATGCCTATAGTAGTTCAATTAAACGTAATAAGCTTTATTAAAAATTATATCTTGATATTGTTTATCTTAGGTGACTTGATATCCTGCTCCAGTGATCAATCCACTATAATATGGACTTGCAGTGATGACATTTGGGTAGAAAAGTCACGTTTTGGAGTTATGGGAGGTCAAATTCCAGGTGGCTATGGGGCAAAATTTTTGTGCGACACTGTTGTGACCTATGGGTTTCAGGGTGCTATACAAGTTTGGAGGCTTGATGATGAGGTTATTATTCTATTCACTTAAAGCGTAAAATCAAAACAGGTTACAATTCCAGAAGATAATGCGGAATGCCCTTGCTTTGCAACATATCTTTAGGAAATCTGGCAAGTGCAACCCAGCATTACCGGACATTTTAGCCCAGTTGCTGACATGGATTATGATTCGAAAGGAAATTTTATTGTCACGACAAGTCATGATCAGACCACTAGAATTCATGCACCATGGGGAATCGGAAGATGGCATGAGATATCCAGACCGCAAATTCATGGTCACGATCTGTACTCAGTACGATTAGTTGGTGAAACAATTGTTAGCGGAGCGGAAGAGAAAATACTAAGAGCATTCCTACCACCAGATATATTTTATAAGAATTTAGAAGATATAAGCGATATTGTGTTAGACACAAAATCAACTACAAAAGCTGCCTCTATCCCAGCACTTGGACTGTCGAATCAATCCGAAGAGTCGGCAATATATAAAAATGCCCTAGACCTTCCTGTCTCTGTAAAATTAGATGAAGACTTCCTTCGCAGTTGTACCTTGTGGCCGGAAGCGTCGAAGTTATATGGTCATGTATATGAGATATCATGCATTGCAACGTCGCCTGCTGACGCTTTAGTAGCTAGTGGATCACAGTCTTCAAAACCTCAGTTTTCAGCTATTATTATCTGGTACAACACATTTGCTTTGTTTGAAATTATTAGTTTACCGTACGTCGCATCGTACAGATTTGAATTAAGGCAATATTATTTTCACGATAGGTGCGCAACACGTTGGAAAAATTTGGGAGAATTTCCTTTTCACAAATTGAATGTGACTGGACTCGAATTTAGCCCAAATGGGACCAAACTACTGTCTGTATCGAGGGATCGTACTTGGGCTGTATGGAATGTTGATAGAGACAGTATTAACAAGCCGGAGTTTTCCATGGAGGTGGTTCAGTCGGGAAACTTTCATACGAGGGCGCTTTGGGTAGGAACTTGGAGCCCTTGTGGGACTTGCTTTGTTACAGGTGCAAGAGACAAGAAGTTAGCTGTTTGGAAAGAAACCCCAGAGTAAATGAAACAAATAAGCAATTAACACGTGAACTTGAATGATACAATGATACTTCTGAACATAACTGTAAAACTAAATGTTTTTTTGTAGAAATCAATATGTATTGCAAACGACAAAAGGTTTTCAGCATCCCGTAACTGCAGCAGCAGTTAATGAAGACAAAATGATTGTTGTGGGATTGGAGACAGGTGTTACAGAACTGTTTCAGTACGATGAAAGCAAGCCAGAAGCAGAACGCTTGTCTTCCTTATGTTCTTTAGATAGAAGGTAAAAATCCTTTATATGAGAAATGAAAATGATTGTTAAATAGCAGAATTTTCTTATGATTTGAACTGTGTTTAATAACAGCAAAGCTCATCACGACGTTATAAAAAGGCTGAGGTTCAATCCAAAGGATAAGTACCAGTTCGCATCTGTTGCTAATGATTGCATTGTCAAAGTTCATCAAATCATCCCGGAAAGCTAGTAACACTCACTGGTACTACTTGTATTTTAAAAATTGTTGTTTTATATTCACGTTCCATTTATAACTTAAATGAAAATAAAGCCTTGTATCAGTCTTAGATTTTACATTGTGTATTATTATGGTAAATGACGCACACCAATATGGCTCCAGCCAGAATCAAATATTATGTCCTACTGATCGAATATGATACCGGAAGAATAGGAATCTTTGGAGCGATTTTTACTTCGTCATTTGTGGAAATAGGCACAGCTAATATCGGAACACGACGTTCCTCTCCTTTACGAGGTCTACCTCTTTTTGATTTCACAGTGGGTAATACTATAGGGGACACAATTGTGGCTACCATCCCGCCACAATCGTCCATGTTTTCAACCAGAGGTTCTTGAATCACTGTATGAGTATTATTTGTTCGTGGAGATATTTCGTGGACCACAATCGAATGCTCTGTTTCAGATAATGCAACATTGGATTCTGAAGTAGCAGAAAGAATAATTGTTTCGGTTGTCTGCGAGTGTTTGTTTAGTTGACTTCTTAAAAGCCCGTTTTCTGTTTTTAGACGTACGACTTCAGCTTGACTTTGTGCTAGAAGTGTTTCCAAAGCTCTACATCGTGATTCTAGGCCGTAAATCCATTGTTTCTGAAGTATTGAAAATGGTTCAAAACGTTATTTGAGCTTGACAGAAATTATTTCTAAAAACAGCTTGAAAAAATATTAAAAACTAAAAATCTCACCCTTCGTTCTCTTGATCTATGAGCTGCTGCGCGATTTCTCTCGAGTAGTTCCTTCTTATTTTCATGGTCAGAAAATTGCATAGTTGTTGGTGTTACGACGATTTCCTTATTCTTGTGTTTGTCTTCTAATTTGTTGTTAACTCTTGGCATTACAGTTTTCAAGTCTAACTTTAGATTCGACTTTGACCGTATTTTTAGAAGCGAAGTTCTTGTTGCCGGACTGGTACTTTTAGCAGCGTTTTTTGAAAAATTAGACCCATTATTCTTACAGTTTGAACTTACAAGATTCTTACTGCTACCAGGCTCGTTCTTATTGCCCGTTTGGTGACTAATGGCGCTGGTATACGCAATTATTGAAACATGTTCTTCATGATTATATGTCGTCGAGGCCGTCTGAGTTTCAGCTTGTGATTGATTTTGTATAACACTTCGCAACGCTTCTTGATGTACCCCTGCATGCTGTGGGGTCGGGGTGAGACAGGCGGACATGGACGCAGTATTTGTTGTAAGTGTAAGACATCCAGCCGTTGAGCCAACAATGCCAACATAAGGGAAAACTTGCGGCGTGTTCAGCGTGTCCTGATCCGAATAGCGCCGCTTTGATTTCGAACCCTTACTAAGAGATAATGCAGCAGTTTCCACGTTCGGAGTCGTAAGAGCCCCGACAACCGAAGCAGAAAAGGTAAATTCAAAGGTTTCATCCCCCGACGGAGTGGCGGATGCACTATTCGCAGCCTTCTTAAAATCTTCATCAAACGGATTAACATTTTGGAGATCTTGAAACAAGCCTACTTCCTCACAATTTTTAATAAATCGGGTTGGCGTGGGCGTTTCATCCGTGAACCCTATGATGCCTGCCGATAGCGATCCTTTGCTCAGCTGAAGCGAGGGGGTCGACAGGGAAGAAGACCCTGCTGACGTATATCGCGAGAAATTCAAGGACATGTCATGTCGGCGCTGGTGAGCATGAAGGTGGTCAATGGTAGCAAATTTCTGCAAACGTTACAAAACCCAAATGTCACATAATTATCTTTTCATTGCAAATGAATAATGTTTGCAAATTATTAAGTACATACAGAATCGCATTCAGAGCATTTAAACTGTTTGTCAATCTCCATTGAGCCCACCCCCCGAGTAGCAAAATGGAACGCAAAACCTGGCTGCTTCAATTCAATGAATTTGGTTATGGTTTTATTGAATTTCACACAGGGCTCAAGGGTTGGTTTTGCCGTACTTTTTGTACTAGAGAAATTCAGGCTTTACATGCTCCCAATTTACTTTTTTTGTAGAAAAAACATTAAATTTAATCAGTCAGCAGTACCAACACCAACTTGGACATTAGTATAAAGGCTTTTTAGGCTATTATTTTTGGGGCAAATCTAGTCCATCATATCATAACAACATAACACTACGACCACAGGTGATTCTCAGATGTTCACGGATCTCGGAGGAGCGCGACTGCCTATGCATGCCTACTATGCCTAGTACATAATATCCATATCCATAACACGAAAGCATCAACCGATACATACAAACACAAACAGATAACAAAATTGCTATTCTGTATTCCATATTCCATCCATCCGCATCCGCACCGCAAATCCATATCATGTGTAAAAAGTAAAAGTGGTTTTCTGTGCGGAATGGTATTTGGTTTGGTATTCATTTGGGACAAAAAAAAATCTCAAGAGCCGCGAGCCCAGTGTCTGTCGGTGTAGGTGCATGTGTTGTATGGATTTTGGCAACCAATCTAACCTTTCAAGCAGAGCAAAAACGTTGGCCAGTCGATTTGACAAATACTTATAGTACCTAGAAAGGTTGTGAAGGTGTGTGTTGTGTCAAGTTGTGTGTGATGTCTGATGTATGTGGGCTGCTTGCTAACGTAGTGACATTGTTTAAAAGGAGCTAAAAAGAACTAGTAAATTAATTAAACCAGGTAACGGGTGAAATCAAAAAGAGGGGAAATGTCGACATCGTGGAATTATGCCGCCGATTCCGACGAGGAGTTTGCGGAAGGGGACTCCAAGGAGTTTAGTGGGAAGACGGCAACACTGGTGATGATTGACTGCTCACCTGAGATGTTTGAACTGTGGAAGGAAAATGAAGATGTGCCTTTCCGTGCTGCTATCAAGGTATCATCGTTTATCCTGTTCTAAACGATTGTGTTAGGAGGGATGGTCTTTTTGCATGTATTAATGTTTTTTGCAGTGCTGTCAAGCAATTTGGAGGAGTAAGGTTGTGTCAAACGCGAAGGATCTGGTTAGTATCTTGCTCGTGGGAACGGACAAGTCTAAGAACTCGTCTGGGTTCGAAAACCTTTATCAGCTGCAGGACCTCGCCCCTGTCAATGTAGCAATGATTGAGCAGCTCAATGGCATGAAAAATTCTGAAGACTTTAATGGGTTCGAAAATGACATTGGCAAGTCGGGCAACTATGATTTGAAGGATGCATTTTGGCTAGCGAAGATCATTTTCGATGAAGGGTAATAGTAGTTTGATGTTCAATATAAGAAGAAATTTGGTCAGACTACCAGGAAATGATTAAATGATCAGGTTGTTAACTGAAACCGTTTCTATAATTCTGCAGGAAGGGTACTTCGTACCTGAAGAAGGTCATGTACTTCACCCGCAATGATAACCCTCACAGAGGGAAGCCCAATGTACAAAAAGAAGCATTACGGAAATTCAAGGACCTGGGAAACGTGGAATTCAATATTGTTGCGTTCAAAGATGATTTCAACACGCAAAACTTTTATTCGGTTGGTTTCATTTCATAAAATATCAAAAAGTCAAAAGTTGTATATTATGTCATCACTTCACAATTTCGAAATTGTTTTGTAAAGGAAATTATGGGAGACGAGTCCAGTGTAATTAAAGCTGATAATTTGGAAAATTTAATGAAAATTATACGAGCTAAACAACGTTTAAGGCGACCAATTTCCAGAAATACCTTTGAAATTGCGCCTGGAATGAAGATTGGAATCGGATTCTACTCCTTCGTGAGGTAAAGACCCACTACAAATAATTACTAATTGATTTGTAAACTAGTTCATGGGATTTAATTTGAGTTGCGTTTGAAATATAAGTATAATACTAAAAAACCATTATGATACATTTTTTCTTTAACCATTTATTTAGGCCTGCGAGACCACCTCAGGCAGTAAATATTAACAAGAGAACGAACGAGGTTATTCAAAAAACTGTGAATGAATTTCGAACGGTAGGTTCAAGAAAAATAAAACTATTTCATCTGGTTAGCAAGTTACTATTAATCATTTAATTTCTTTAATGGCAAATTTAAATTTACATTTGTACAGGATACTGGTATGCCAGTTTTGAAATCTGAAGAGCGAAAAATGATGAAAGTTCAAGGCGAAGAAGCTGTTTTTACGAAAGAAGAACTCAAACAAGTAAAATATGTGCACGAGCCTGGCGTAGTTTTGATTGGGTTTTTGAATTTGAGTGATTTTGATCACTTTAGCTGGTATAGAAGCCCAGGATATTTTATCCATCCTGATGAAGACCGAATAACTGGAAGCAAAGATCTTTTTGTTGCATTGCTCAAGAGATGTGAGGCACTAAAAGTAAGTCCTAGTCCTAGCGCTAGTCTTTTGCACCTCCGGTATTTGTTTTGTGAGCTAACTAACGATAAGCAAATGAACTTGGTTTTATTAAAGAAAATTGCCCTCGTTCGAATGGTACTTTCACGAGGTCGATCGCCAAAATTGGCTTGCCTTATACCATCATTAGGCGATGCACTTTTCCCTCAAGGCTTTCATGTGTTTCCAGTACCTTTCTGTGGTAAGTACTTATCTTTGTTTTAAGAATAAGTTTTAGGAAGTAAAATAAGGTATTACAACTTTTCCATTATTATACTAACCAGATGAAATGAGGAGATACGATTTCGAACTAAATGGACAACCAAATGATTCGTTGGTTTCACTTATGGAAAGAGTCATCAAGAAGATAACAAACAAAGGATTTGATATGCTTGATGCGCAAAATCCAATGCTTCAGCATCGCTGGCGTGATTTGGAACGTATTGCCTTGGACTTGGACCCAGAAGAACAAGACGAATTTCACGACTTTACAGGTTTGTGAACCATACTTGTTTATCAAACTATTCGTGTTATTTTGAAAAATAAGGGTAAGGATTAGAAATCCGACGTAGAAACTATTAGTGAACATTGCGTATGATCATAGAACCCAACGAAGAACTAATGTTGAAGCGACTGGGCGAATTGCCGCAAGAAATCCAGAGAGAAGTAGATTGCTACCCATCGTCCAAGTCTAAGTTTGAAAAGACTAAATCCACTGCTTCTCTTATCAACGTGAACTTTAGCATGGAAGCAAAGCACAAGCGGGTATTATTAACAATAATTAGAATTAGCCTACATGTCACATATCGATATCGATCTCTTTGGGTGAACACTAAATACTTTATCCTGATTGATTACAGTTGGATAAGCTCACTGTTCCTATCTTGAAAGGGTTTCTGGATTCTAAAAATATAAATACAGCAAGGATGAAAAAAGCAGAGATGGTGGCAGCTATATACGAGTATTTTGAGAAAAACAACAAATGAATTTAGCATTTAGTGCACAAACCGTACAATTACCAATTTTTAATATTAATTTGATTTACTGTGATTTAAACTTAAAAATTGGCAGTATTATTAGCGTGAATGCAAACAATTTAGATTTCGAGAAAAACCCTTTGAATTCCTTTCTATAACTTTCCGGTAAATACTTTCCGCCCGTCGGGTCGGGTGATGCGAGGCTGTGAAACTGAAATATTAGGACATTTAATTATGGAAATCCGGTCTAGCGTTGGAAGCTTCTTAATCAGTGCTCGTAATCCTGAATCGGTTATCTAAAATTCATTAAAGTAAAAGTAACCTAATTAGTATAGGATTTAGTATTGCTGTTGATTTATAAGAATATTGATTGTAAAGATTGAAAAGTAAATGGTATTAACTCTAGTGCCGTCTATTGCTAAAGTTCGCAGGTTTCTTAGTGCATATAGAGCAAGAGTGACCGAAGCATCTGTGACAGCCGTACCGCTGAGGTCTAATACTTTAAGTCCTACATTATTGGCAATACAGAAATTGTGTACATTCAGGTTAACTTCAAAGTTATAGGATGGGTCATTATTTTTAGACACGCGTATGGTTACGCACGTTTTAATAGGCCAATGAAAACTCTAGAACGTTGTGGTACTCGTGTTCCCCAATCTTGGTGAATTTCTTCTTCGTAGAGGCCTGTTACTCCGATGTCACCAAGTTGCTCCCAATCTCGTACAACTAATTTTTCGAGCAAGAAGAGAGTTTGGCAAATGTTTCTAAAGTTGACATCTGTTCCAAACAATGACCACTGGCTCAGGTTTAGCTCCCTAATGTTTGAAATAAGTCCGGTGAAATCCGAAAACCAAGTTTTGCTCAGATTTGGGTCTAATTTCTTATTGCCACTATGTTTTATTCCTCCCCCGAAATCCAGTGATGTAATGCATCCTTCTCTAGATTTTGAATTCAAGGGTCGTAAAATCATGTTGTGTTCTAACCATTGAGTCTTGTGACAAGACAATTCCTGCAAATGCGGCATATCTGCGAGAAAACTGAGACTCTGAACCATTCCTTTTACTCCACCAATGTGCAGCACTTTAACTTTTGGAAGAATTTCTTTGTTAAACAGTGTTTCAGAGAACGGAACCCCTTCAATTTTGAAAACCTCAAGTGTTTCACCGTGCCTTAGGAGCAGCTTACGAAGTGCATTATCATCCAGTCGACAATAATTAAGAGTAATTCCCTGATGGTATAATTAATCGTAGTCATTTTACGTTTTTACAAGTGTCAATTTATGGAAATATTTGGTTGTGTATGTATTGTTGGATTTGCAATATTCCAATAATATTATGCAATATTGTTCTCGTAGTCTTTTACTTTCAAGCTCATGTCGATAGAGGCTAGGTTCCGAACGTCTTCCGCAGTAAGATTACTCCATGAAAAATCTAGGTATTGCAGGTTTCCAGTATAGCCAAATCTCTCAAAGTAATTTTTGATGGATTCAACCGACCACCGTGGTTTTAGTCTAGTTAAAACATCTTCGTCTGGGGGCGATGTTAGTTTTAGGGATCTGAAGTGTTAAAATATTTTAACATGGATAATAACAAAGTATAAGATCCACATAATCGGGATAGTAGACAGGTAGGGTTAGGGACAAGGTACTAGGCAATGCAACCTTTCTCCTCTTCAATATTTTCACCTTAATGATCCTCCACACCATTTCAAAATGCTCCACAAGGCACTGTCGGTTAGTGATGAGCTATATTCAATTACTAAATCCTTGAGATGGGCGAACGTTCCGTTGTTAAAATGGATTCCGTAGTATTTTTTTATCAGTTCGGAGTTAAATGAGTACATTTCAGGAGTCCAGTTGCATTTAAAAAATTCAAGTTTTGGACAACGAGCTAATATCTCAACCAGTCCTGTCAGAGTCATTGCGCGATTATTAATTTCCAGGTGCAACATCAGTGGTCCATGCTTGCTCCAAAATTCATGTTGCACTGATTTTGTCATATCAAAAATGACAGGACCAATGAAGCGAAACTTTGTCCATGTTACAGACGACGAGTTAAATACTAGCATTTTAGATTCAATTTCAGGTCGAAGAACTAAGATGCCTAGGATAGATTTGACACCGGGATGAGACTCAATGATTTCAAACCAAGCCTTGCATACAGTTCGCAATGGAAGTAATTCATTCCAATTCATCAATCCGAGTATTCGTGGAAGTATCTAATAGTTAGTTAGCAATGTTAAATGCTGTAAGTAAGCTTCATTTCATGTTCCCTATATTATCTAAATATACCTATTACTTATAAAAACATACTGACGACAAGTATAACAATCTACAATACCTTTTCTGACGATAAAACCTTAGACACTGAATCCTTGCCTTCACTTTCTGGTAAATCAAATGTCACCCTGTTACGGAATTTCTTGGGCTTATAAAAAGAAATTGACGACATTCCATTTCTTGTTCTGGGCTGGTCTATAGTATGGGAATCGGTAGTCCCTCTTCCACTTGTTGTTCCTGGATCAACCAGAACTCTATTATGTGGTGGCAGTGTCGTTGGAGTGGCACGGGTAATTTCGTTTGCTGCAAGTGTGTCTAATGGTGTATTATGCCCGGAACGGTCTGTTCTGCCTATTCTTGCAGAAATAACTGATTGATTTATAGGAGAGGGTCTGGTAGAATTCGTTGATGCTGGATTTCCATTTCCTGCCTTGGAGGATTGTCTAGTGGCAATACTGTTTGTTGTATTACTGGAAATGACACCGGAAGCAGTAGGCAGTCTAGCTACTGTTGGTCCATTATCAGTTTGTGCGGGTAGCACCGTCCTTGGTGTATTTGTAGGATTATATGAAATGCCGTTTTTTCGTCGTAATTGTGCTTTTGTCATGATAATTTGTTGAGGTATAGGATTTAATCTTGAGCCTACATTCCTATTCCCACTGGCAATGCTTCCCTCATTCCGTATACGTGAGATACTGCCAGTTCGACGATATGGCGAACTTGCTGCAGGCCTACTTCCATTCGTACTCTGGCCCTGGCCGCCGCCGTTGCCAACAGCAGATTTTCCTTTTGTATTTGGGGTTCTTTGTCGGTTCATTATAAGAGTACACAAAAAATTTGGATAAAAACTAAAGTTGTGTTCCCTGTCACTCGCTGTGTATAGGGACTTTAACGAATTTTGATGCTAGGTTCATATTACAAAGTATCCACTTGCTGCTGCTGCTAACTGCAAACATACCTACGCATTTTATAGTGGATAGGGAAAATGGGTTTGCGTATCGCCAGTCTTATCTTGCTACAAAAATTTTTAAGTTATCGTAGCACAAACTCACATAAATCAAATTTACAAACGACATGGCTATTTATTCATTTATTCTTAGATTTCATATTGTTATGGAAAAGCAATACATACTCCAAAAATAGATCCGTTCGCTCTACCAACAACGTGTACCCAGCCAGATCCCCCACGTATGACAAAAGCAAGTGCAGAAAACACAGTTTGGACGAACTTACAATTACTTGAAATGAAAAACACTTATATTAAACAGAAAATACAGTCGCTTTAACATCAACAATGGCTGCTTTACACAGTAGATAGAAAATAGTTAAGACAGTTTTTTGTACACGTTTCCATAAACTTATGTCAGTATTGCATATAAGAGGTATAGATAAATTGTCCCTTGAATCCATGTATCAGTATCATAAATAGCATCTAGTTAGATATTTGTGATGCTACATCTTCTTCATCTCGTTCATAGCCAAGATTTATACTGAGCCATCTTTCAACAGAACCTATGCTTTCACCTTTTCGCAAGGCATAGTCGACAACCTGCACCAAAAAAGAAGCCAAGTTAGGAGGATAACACAGCGCATTAGAAATTATTATCAACAATGGCTAGCTGTAATAACTCCCGGTAGCTGTTTCTTCACGTATTTTGATGGAATGAACTGCGTGGGTGAGCTACAACCAACAGTATTTACCTGGTCTTTCTGAATTTTTCCCACAGCAAAATATGTACTTTGTGGATGGTGAAAGTATAGCCCACATACGGAAGCAGCAGGCTCCATTGCCAGCGAATCAGTTAATGTGATGCCAGTTTCTTCATTGACATTAAGCAAATTCCACATCGTTATCTTTTCAGTATGATCCGGCTGACTTGGATAGCCAGGTGCTGGTCGTATACCCTACAAAAAATTGGCCACCAAATAATATTTTGACTTTGCCAATGCGGAATGTGTTATGTCATCTCGTCGTAAATGTAGTTCCTACCTTATACTTTATACTATGAAGCTCGCCGGGGTTCAAACTTTCTTTAGAGTCGTAACCCCATAACTCAGTTCGTACTCTCAGGTGAAGTTCCTCTGCAAAGGCTTCAGCAAAGCGATCAGCAAGGGCTTTCGCCATGATAGCGTTGTAGTCATCTAGATCATCCTCATATCTTTACATAGCGTAATTAAAATCTTGTAAAGTTAGCTCTTTTGGCAGCATATTTACGAACTAACTATATAATAACTTAAATCATACCGTTTGACAACATCTGAACAACCGAAACCTGCGGAAACTGCAAATAGCCCTATGTAGTCGGGTTTTCCACTTTCTACAGGAGCAATAA
Organism: Dicranocentrus wangi; assembly: GCA_036850665.1. Taxonomy (NCBI): domain Eukaryota; kingdom Metazoa; phylum Arthropoda; class Collembola; order Entomobryomorpha; family Entomobryidae; genus Dicranocentrus; species Dicranocentrus wangi. Next base: position 29,992 of record JAANSN010000234.1, read on the forward strand.
AATCGGATATGCAAAGATAAGGCTCATCTACAACCTCTTTCTCAGCCTGAAACAAGGATAAAGTAGCTTTCGTGAGTACTAATAGATCAATATTGATGTGGTACAGAATACCTCCGTATTGTTGAGTTATAGTTTAGTTATCTGATCTACCTGTTGGCGTAACCCACGGAATACACCTATTACTGTAGACCGATCTGGTGAATACACTAAAATGTCGTCTCCTTGAGAGTTACATGGAAAAAATCCAACAACACCGTTGGCTTCCAGTGATCCCTCCGAAATAAGAGTTTTCATCATACGTTGTGCCTCGTCAAAAACTCGCTTGGCTTCTTCGCCTTCAGAAAATGTAATATTAAACCGGTTTCAATAATTGTGGTACAACTAATAAGGACTAAAACCATTCGTCTTTACCTATTGTTGGATCATTAAACAACTTAGGATAACCACGATGTGGATATTTTCCTCTAAGTTGCCACACATCGAAGAAAGGTTTCCAGTCAATAAATTGAACTAAATTTTCTAACGGATAGCTACGGAAGGCCTTCGTGCCCATGTGGGAAGGTTGAACTGAAAATATTGACATGGTGTTGCAAACAAGTTCCTTTTTATCTTGATTCGGTCATAAATTGGAATGATCTAATAGTGTACCTGGCTTATAATCACTCCAATTGATCTTTAATTTTCGTTCACGAGCTTTTTCTATCGGTAGATACTTTCTCTCTTTCAGATTTTCGTAATGATCCTCTCTAATATCCTCGTACTCATCAGCAACTTCTTCAATAAATTCTTCCCGGTTGGTGGCATCAAGAAGTGCGGAGCACTAACATTTAAATGTTAATTAACAATAAGTAACACAAGCATATGGTCAGAGATGGATGAACGTTAACGTCCATTAGCTTACCACAGTGACACTTTTCGATGCATCTAAAACATGAACAACCGGTTGATTATATTTAGGAGCAATCTTTACAGCTGTGTGCTGCTTTGATGTCGTAGCTCCTCCAATTAATAAAGGAACTTTAAAATTTAAGCGTTCCATTTCCTTTGCAACGTGAATCATCTCATCCAGCGAAGGTGTTATGAGACCGGAGAGGCCTACAACATCTACAAAGCAAACCATATAATATTTACATTTCACAACTCAATAATCATTTATGTGAATATACTAATCTTTTTCGTAGCTTGGTTTTGAGCCAGGGAGGTACAGACCTGCCTTTTCGGCGATTGCAGTTTCAAGGATTTTGTTGCAAGGACACATTACCCCCAAATCAATAACTCGATAGTTATTGCAGCCCAGTACAACTGCAACAATGTTCTTTCCGATATCATGGACAGTCGCCTTTGACAGTGGCTAACACTACAGTTCCAGCTTGACTTGACTACAATGTGTATCAATGATTCATGGATGTTTTAACCAATTGATATTCATATATTACTTGCTGACTATGACTTACATAGACACATTAACTTAATGACTGACTATAAGGCATGGCATTTAAAACTTACTGCTTTGCTGGACTTATTTGCGATTTCAATGAAAGGAATAAGGTGAGCAACTGCTTTTTTCATAACTCTTGCTGATTTTATCACTTGAGGCAGAAACATTTTACCAGCTCCAAATAAATCTCCGACTTTCCCCATTCCACTCATTAAAGGTCCTTCGATCACGTTGAGTGGATGAGCAAACATCTGTCGTGCTTCTTCAACATCTTCAACAATATACTTGTCGATACCCTTAACCCAACAAACAGTAATTTATCCTTTGGGCTTATTCCAATGTATATGTGTACCACAAACCACAATAACCACACGCGGGTGGACAAACAATATGGAGCCTAAATTCAATACCTTAACTAACGCGTACGCTAATCTCTCCTTAACGTCTTTCATTCTCCATTCTTCGGTTTTTTCTTCCTTTTTTGCTGATTTACCCTTAGATTGTGCATATTCGAGAATTTTCTCAGTGGCCTAAGCTTTCCCCAAAACAGAAGCAACATAAGACAAGAAATTCCATGAATTTTATACTATAAAATTTTTCCTCTACTATGACATTTAAAACTTACAGCCGGATCTGTATTGAAAATCAGTTCCTCGCATAATTTTAGTAATGGCGGATCAATATCATCATACACTGGTAGAAGTCTTTCGTTCTCCATTCTTCGGTTTTTTCTTCCTTTTTTGCTGATTTACCCTTAGATTGTGCATATTCGAGAATTTTCTCAGTGGCCTAAGCTTTCCCCAAAACAAAAGCAACATAAGACAAGAAATTCCATGAATTTTATCCTTACAAAATTTTTTCATCTACTATGTAATTTAAAACTTACAGCCGGATCTGTATTGAAAATCAGTTCCTCGCATAATTTTAGTAATGGCGGATCAATATCATCATACACTGGTAGATTGCCCGCATTAACTATTCCCATATCCATTCCAGCCTTGATAGCATGGTATAAGAAGACGGAATGCATTGCCTCTCGTACAAGATCGTTACCTCTAAAGGAAAATGAAATGTTTGATACTCCGCCACTTATCTTACATCCAGGGCACACTTTCTGTTATTAAATTGCAAAAAAAAACAAAGTTATTAATGCATTCTCTACCTCTTATTCATATATTTGACATGATTACCTTGATTTTAGTCGTTGCTTCAATAAAATTAACACCGTATAGATTATGTTCTTCCATTCCTGTTCCCAAAGTTAGGATATTAGGGTCGAAAATAATGTCATTAGAGGTTGAAACCAACTTTATTAACCAAAATCTTAAAGGAGCGTTCACATATTTCAACCTTCCGATCGATTTCTGTTGCCTATAAAAGATGACATTACAGTTATTAGTCAACTAAACCATCCTGGATATAAGTTAGGGATATCGTATGAAACTTGCCTGGCCTGTTTCGTCGAAAGCCATTACAACTACAGCACAACCAAGTCTCTTAATAATTTTTGCTTTGTCAATAAAGTCAGTCTCCCCCTCCTTTAAAGATATGGAGTTGACTATGCATTTTCCTTGGGTGCATTTTAGACATTAGGGTTGAAACCAACTTTATTAACCAAAATCTTAAAGGAGCGTTCACATATTTCAACCTTCCGATCGATTTCTGTTGCCTATAAAAGATGACATTACAGTTAATAGTCAACTAAAGCATCCTGGATATAAGTTGGGGATATCGTATGAAACTTGCCTGGCCTGTTTCGTCGAAAGCCATTACAACTACAGCACAACCTAGTCTCTTGATAATTTTTGCTTTGTCAATAAAGTCAGTCTCCCCCTCCTTTAAAGATATGGAGTTGACTATGCATTTTCCTTGGGTGCATTTTAGCCCCGCTAAAATAACTTCAAAGTTCGAAGAGTCGATACACAATGGCACCTAATAAAACGAAAAACAAAAAAATAATGCCGACAACTGTTTCGTATCAATGCATTACCATTATATAATACTTTGTTGAATGAACTTACTTTACATATTTCTGGTTCTGAAGAAACAAGGTTAACAAACCGACTCATAGCCGACGGACCATCCAGCATTCCTTCGTCCATATTAATGTCAAGAATCTGTGCACCGTTTTCGACCTGTACTTTTGCAACTGTGAGAGCTTCCTAGGAGTTAATGAAAATAGTTTTAAGTGTAAACAATAATGAAAATCCTTGACACATAACTAACAATAAAATAATAGTTATAGATAAGTCTAACGTACATCGTATTTTCCTTCCTTTATTAGTCTGCAAAACATTCTGGAGCCAGCAACATTACATCTTTCACCAATATTCACAAAATTGGTATTTTTAGCAATTCGCATATGCTCTAACCCCGACAATAGCATATCATTGGCAAATTTCTTCTCTCCCGTTCTAGAGCGTGGCTTAACACCTTTCATAGCCTTAGCTATTGCACTACATATAAATAGGTACATAGATTTATTTAGCTATCCCAACAAAAGCTAAATGAAAAAATGAGTATTTGAGTATTTGGCTTCTTACCTAATATGATCTGGAGTAGTTCCGCAACAACCTCCAACAATGTTTATTAGTCCGTCAATAGCAAATGACAGCAAAGTTTCTGCCATCATGGCAGGCGTCTCATCATATTCTCCAAACGTGTTTGGAAGGCCTTAATTTAAAATAATTGGGCTGCATTAAAGCAGGTCAAATTTTTTTTTTTCATTTCTTATAAGCCTCTTTCTTGCCTACCTGCGTTTGGGTAAGAAATAATATAGGCATCCGTCATTTGCCCAATACGTTACGATAAAAGGTCGCATTTCACTTGCTCCCAAGGCACAATTTAGGCCAATGCTGCAAAAACACAACAATGTAAAAAATACGATAATGATAAAAAGCTATTAGTACACTTACTGGTTTGTGTGTCGGGAAAATACCTGAGTGGATTAGCATGAGATACGCTAACAACAAAAGCCTCAGAGGTCTGCCCGGACAAGGTACGACCACTTTTATCTACAATAGTCCCTGAAATCTGATCAGTCAAAAAAGTATTTATTTCATGATACAATTAATCCATTTCAATAGAATATATATAAATATAATAACGTTTCTTACCACCACTGGACATGGCGAATAACCATCATCATCAAACAAAGACTGGATTGCATAAATAGCAGCCTTAGAATTGGCAGTGTCAAATATTGTTTCTACAAGCAGTAAATCTACATGTCCATCCAGCAGTCCTTTGGCTTGTTCATTTGTACGCTTCGACAAGTTCATCAAATGCTAAACAATCATATTTTGGAAAATGGTAAAATTCCCCAATGCATAATACAATGGAAATGGAATACTTTATGTATAAAGAGGTACCCGTCACGCACTTATATTTCTAAAATGTGGCTTATCTACAGATGGAGAAATCGATAAGGTTCTATTAGTCGGACCCATTGCTCCGGCGACATATTTGCGAGTTTTACATCCAGATTCGAGGAGGTATTCCTCTACTGCTCGTCTCGCCAACTTTTGCTGCCTCCAAATTAATTTCATAAGCCAAATCCTCCAAGCCATAATCCGCTTGAGCAATTTTAGTTCCACTGAAAGTATTAGTTTCAATAATATCCGCTCCAGCAGCCAAATACGCCTACAATATTGGAAATATTTTTAAAATTTTAGGTACAACACAACTAAATTAATTAGCCTCATGTCAGAACACATTGATAATTAATGCCTATTATTTTATTACCTTGTGTATATCAGTTATTATCCTAGGTTGTGTCACCACCAGCAGGTCATTGTTGCCTTTCAGATTCTTTTCATGATTTGCAAATCGTTCCATCCGAAAATCCTCCTCTTCCAGTTTGTGCCTTTGAATCATGGTTCCCATTGCTCCATCAATTATGAGGATTCTGGAATTGAGATCCTCCACGATATCCTCCCTTTTGTGCTTCATCTTGACCCTGTCTCTTATTTAGTACAAATGCCAAATGTCAATTTCCGGGTGCTTCCAATTTCTGCCTCCCTGCCTGAACACTTGTTTGCAGCGCAGCGCTTGATAATATCCGCGACCAGAAAGGCTTAGAAATTGTTCAGCTTTTTCGTATTAAATTGCAATCACCTCAAACTCGACAAATTAAACTCAACTATAACAACTCTATCACAATTTCGCTAAAGAATAACTATTATTATTGTCACACAGAACGACAGAACTCTACACGGAATCCTATGCCGAGTACAGACACAGAGCTATATTGTCACTTTGTCACCGAGTGTTTCCACGTTGACATTTCATAAAAAATTATCAACACAAGAGTACAACAGGCCGCTTTGCTCCTTTGAACCATATGTTCTCTATGTGAAATTTTAGGATTTTGTGTGAGCTGAAGTGAGATAGGAGATAGGATGCCGGATGGATATGGATGGATGAGATGCGAGAGAGACAAACGATATCACGTTAATATGGTTATGTGAAATGAATGAATGGGGATGTTTAATGTGTAGTTAAAAGTAATGTTGAAGAAGGAAGACACGAACGAATACGAATCTGTCATCTGCGCATCTGCCTGTTGTAACTTTACTCGCAGATTCCCACTTTCATTCATCATCATCAACTATAAACTACTATAACCACACATCAACGCATGACAATTTACTTGACACTCAATACACAAAAAACTAAAAGAATTACCATTTACCATGTACGTGAATGTACAGACAGTGCATGCACATAATTGCACATTGTGAGTGAATGAGTGAAACCTGAAACTACAAAACTCCAAAGTTCAAATTCCGACATTCCATCCAGACAGAGAGTCTTTTCAATTTACTTTTAGATTAGGTAACAAGATTTATAATGCAAATAAGATGTGATGTGTTGTACCTATTATCTATCCCTATTCCCATTTTTCCATGTGCACATGCACAACGCATGCACAGTTTACGTGAGTTTTCCTGCAACAAAAAAGCAGTCGTCTTTATGTACCTACGCAAGTGTAGCTCTAAATATTACGGTGCTATGTGGTGATATAATATGAATATGAATTAGTGTCACTCAATTTATGTTATGTATCAAATTGAATGGCAGTAGGGCAGAGAATAATGGCTGGAATGCACATCAAGAGCCAAAGAAAGGAACAATGCCTAATTGTACTTTCTCAGACACTACGCGTGTATGACTATGATTAATTATTAGTTGACCTATGAAATCTGCGGATGTGATTTGGCTTGCAAAAGTTATTGTCGATAGTACGACAGGGTGTACGACTGTTTACGACCTGTTGTGGCTACCGCTACCTCAATGACGTGAGACTTCTTACAATTAGATCTAAAGGTCTCATTCTCATATCGCCAGACTGACAAAACTTCTATTCTAACTTCTAATACGTACGGGTACGAAGTTACGAAAGGTTTGTGTTGGTATTGATGTGTTGTAAGGAAGTACCTAGTTGCATATTAATAACTTGTTAGCCTGTTGCATCTCACTGCACTGATTCTCATTGTCAGATCCTTGAAAAGTTGGCCACCTCACGTTCAGCCGTCAGTGGACGGCCCTCCAGTAGACACCTTTTGGACAAGTGGAAGTGAGGTGGGGCGGATCTCGGCTTCGACTTCTATCCTACCCTCGTATCTATTACTTACTACCTCGTTTATCTATTAGTACCCTTACTATTACAAACTACCTCGTTTATCTATTAGTGCCCTTACTATTACATACTACCTCGTTATCACTCAATACGACCTTTTGATTCTCTCTCTAAATAGCCCAGTGATGTATTTGCAAGAAACTTTGCAACTTTCTGCATGCAGACAAAAGGAAGTAATGTATTTTTGGTTTCAGCAGGGCATGGCTTATGCTCTATATCTGTTTCTGTGTATTAGGGTAACTGGTCGATTTGGCCAAGATCGTAAGGGGAGGGAGCCCAATGCATGGCCGAAAATTAAATCCGTCAAGGGAATGTAAGGAAGGGGTTAGTTGCAATAATCCCAAATGTGGATTCAGCACAGGATGGAGGCAGCGACTTGTTTGCTGCTCCTCCGCCCCAAAATACATACATCTGTTTCTGGGACAGGCAGACTGACTCGTGAAAGTATAGTTAGCGATAGTTAAATGTTGGGTCCACTTAAATGCAAAACCTAAAAAATCGGACCTCGCCCTTATTGGGAAGTAATGTTGAGTCGAACCGTCTGTCTGCCTAAATCCCAGAAACAGAGCAAAAGCTGCTTTGTTGAATCAAAAATAAAATACATTACTTCCTTTTATATCTGCATGCAGAAAGTTGCAGTGTTTCTTGCAAATACATCGCTGGGCTATTTAGAGAGAGAGAGAGAATCAAAAGGTTGTATTCAGTGATAACGAGGGAATAAGTTGTAGTAGGGCACTAATGGATAACGAGGTCAGGTAGCAAGCGAAGCCGAGTTCCGCGCCACCCAAACCCGTTCCTAAAGGTGTCGACTGAGGGGCCATCGACTGACGACTGGAGGTGAGATGGCGACAAGTTGTGATGGACGGACGGGTGCATGAAGATTTAGATTATGGAAAAAATATGCTCCTGCACATCTTATACTTACTTGTATACATTACACAATGACACAGCATTGCCAGTTATGTATCTGCTGGAGAAATGGCTTGAAATGCTAGCTGCTATGTATTGTTAGTTTAAATCCGACCTTCTTGCTGGATGCTTGTAGTGCGAGATTAGATTCGAGAAGCGAATCTTCGTGCATAAGTACATGATTTCAAGTATTTCAACCTATCGACAATTACTACCTAAGGTACTACTGTTTGAAGGTATGCAAATCAATCCACTATTATACAGTGCAATGTCGGGCTAGTTTGTAAAGTGTCGCTGCGTTTCTAAACCACGTAAATTGAATTGGCCCAACTGATGTAATGAACATGGTAACATTTTTGAAGCAAGCCGTTGGAACTTGGATTCTGTTGAGGTTTAATATGGTGATGGCATGAAAAAGAAAACATATATATGCAGAAAGATTCAAAACAGAAGTAACGGGAGTATAATATGTTGATGCTGTTGTTAAAAATGCACTCAAAATGTAATGACTAATGACATACAAACAAAATATTTTACTAGTATTGTTCCTATAATGTAATTTTAGATACTGGATAAACCGATTCATTTTTATTTTTTATTTCCGTGAGCAAATATCAGAATCGTTTTTGCTTAGTTTACGATATTTTTCGTTCACCAGAATTCCCGTGATAAATGTATATACGCATTCTTATAATAATATACTGATTATTTATTTTCATTATCGTATTATTATTATAATTATTACTGATGTCTAGCTTATATTTTTATTATTAAATATTCTTTAAATATTATGTATGCTGCACACGAGTAGAAAATCATGATCATCAAAACGATACACTTGTATTTATACGTATAAGCCGAGCCAATTATAATTATTTTAATAATTCATATAACAAAATTAGTAACTACTACACAATATATCAGCATGTTCTGTATGTACTAGAAGAATGGAAAGATGTGTAAATTCTTTGGAAAAGAAACAAACATTCGAATTTAACGAAAACAATGATCTGCGTTCGTTGAAGATAGAGTTTTGCTTGCCAACTTTAAAAAGACTCATTCAAATACAACAAGTATAGTACAAAAGAACACATCAAGACGGCGGAATTTTGACATTATCATCCTATAATTTCTTTCTTTTTTGCTTCATATATATAATATTTATTAATAAATTTGTCTTTTGTTTGAATGTCCGGGCAAACAAATATTTTCAGTTCGTCTGTTGAACATTTGAATTACGAAGAAACCTACAACTATAACTGCATACGTGATATTAACACCGGAATGTTTTAATTGTTTAAGAAGTATACAAATAATAATAATTAATAATAATAATAATATGTGGCAAGTGGCAAATAATGATATCTTTTCTTGTAATATTAATTATAGAAGGATTGACAACTGGGTTTGGTTGGACGTGAAAAAAGTTGAAGATGAACGAAAGAGCGTAAAATACGTAAAGCTTGAAATAGAAACCATCCACAAAACTCCGCCGCCTGTTACATCACAGACAAGTACCAACAACCTTTTTGGTCACACTCTTTCTTCTGATGAATCGTGACACGAGATTCAATGCTTAAATCCTAACTATCGTAATCTTCAACTTTGTACCGCAATCAATTCATAAATATATGCTCGAACTCTAAAGACGAAATCCTTGCTTGATGAAGGCTTGTAAGAAGGACTGAAAGGAAATGTGTCTACTAATGAGGCTGAGGTACAACACAAGAGTTCAAGAAAAATACTTGCTCGGGGGTGGGGAAAGTTGATGCTGGTGGATTTAAGAAATGTTGAAATGACGGTTGATGCATTTGGCCGTTGCTATTCTGACATGAGTGATGCATGAATGTGGGAAATGACGAAGGAGGTGGAATAGATGGACTGGTCGGGGTTACATCTGGAGATACCCACCTCCACTGACACTGCCCATTTACATTTGCATTCCCGTTCAATGTCCCTGTTGGGGGTGGAGTAGGCCAATGGTTGTGACAGGGACCAATCTGTGTATACAAATAAAATGTTAGATTATTAAAATGGAAGCACAAGTCGGAACTCGGAAATCAAGGGCTTGATAGTATTTATCTTCAATAAATTCCTTTATGCGTTTATTACCTGAGAGAATTGCTGAAATTGCTGAGGCATATAGCACACTGGGCCTGACGGAGTGGGACCTGTAGCAGACGAGTAAAAAGAAGGAAGTGAAGTCGATGGTAGCTGTCCCGGGCAAAATGCGGCAGTCTGAGCGAAGAATGGCTCCGGGATAGGAGTTGGTTGTGCATAAAACTGAGTTGCCTGAGCCGTTTGGGGAAAGTAAACTGAAGTTCCGTCGTAAGGTGGTGGTGGTGATAGAGCATCCACTGGTGTGGAGAAAGCAATATCCTGACGGCCAATGGGCTGCTGGTTTAGTTTCAAGATTTTCAGGGATAAATAAGTTTGTTTATCAATATCGTTCATGTATTATCAATTAAATTACGGCTTCTACAAACAATTCCAATTACCTGTTTTTTGACAGCAGGTGCTATATTCAGGCGACGATCGCGATGTATAATAGGTTCCACGGTCTGCAAATGTATATTAGATTTATTATTTGCCTGTGCGTATGTCGGATATATACACTTATATCTTCAAGGATGCTTGGTGTACATAAAAATATATAAAAAAAAGTCAAGAATTTGGTCTTTGCACTTACAGAGTTGCAAAGCCGCTTGGCTTCTTCTTCCGTTTCGAAAGTTACGAATCCATAACCTTTAGACACTCCGGCTCTATCCAAGATAATCTTCGTTCCACGAACTGCACCAAACTTTGAAAAGAGTTGCATTAACTCATCCTCGGTAGTTTGACAAGAAATTCCGCCAACAAAGATACGGTTAGGAATAAGGGTTCCAAACTTGGGCGCAGAAGATACAAAGCCATCCCCACTGGAACTTGGAGGTTGCTCACTTCCTTCACGACTTCGGTCAATCGGAGTTGATGTGGTAATGGGCCCACCAGACATTGGCTGACTTCCAGCTTCGCTTGCGCTATCCTCCGTGTAGCTTTCCATGCTACTCTTCGAAGTTAATTCGCCTCCACTCACATTTCCGTTCATTTCAACAGCTATTGGACTCATTTCCGGCCCTGTAGACTAAAACAAAACAGAAAAATGCTCTTGATGAAAGAAAAGCCCCGTACATGCCTGATTCCAATCTATTCTACACCATATATATTCCTTTGCATGAATTGTATATTGTTATTAGAACCTCTACATATAAGGCAAAGCAGGATGGAAAAAGCTAGGTTTAAAGTAAAGAAAAAGAGTGCACGACTCCGCTTACCATCTTGATTTCTAATTTGAGGAAACAAAACAGGGATTTGCTAATGTTTCATAACAAATTATATATTTACTACAGGCAAATCGGGGCAAATAACGCTGGCTGGCCTCGCAGATTCGGATTCCTCTTTATAACATAAAGCACATTGCGTAATTATTGGCGAAGTTGTCTCAATCTTGATATTATTCTCACAATATACACCTGTTAATAATATAACAAAACCTGTGTTTAAAATATAAGTATCGTAATGCCGTAATACTAAGTTTAAAGTTTATAGCGTGCTATCGCCGCGAAACGAATCCTGAAATGCAAACACGGAACTAAAATGAAATGAAATGCAGGAAACTCCGTAACCTTTTGATAGGAACATCCCACAAAAAAACCAATAGGCAATTTGCTGCTAATCCTACTATACATGCATGCACAAATATATAGTTGTCAATACGGGTAAAAATTATCATCTCCAATCTCCATCACCATAGCATATCTGCGGACCCGACGACATAGACGACATGTAGTACGCACAATGGAATGGACACAACGTTGATGCTACCAATGGTGGTGGTGGTGGTGTAGGTATAAAGGTAAAGTGCATACACAAAGCCTCTTGGGAAATGAAAGAATTTTTAAGTCCCTACAGAACGACTTGCCGTCCAAATTTTTAGATAAAGCTTATCATCAATCCTCATCTCATTTGTCCCAAAGTAATATGGTAAGCTACATGATTATCCAGCTAAAATAGAAAAACTACATGCTGCTGCTGTCCCCGACCAAACTTTTAACGTTCTATCTAACCGTATTCTTTTGGTCTACACAGCCTCAAACAACCAGACCAGAGAGCAACATATTATACGAAACTGAAACTACCTACTACCACCACCACCAACTGCTGCTGCTGCAGCAATACAATTACTATGCATACATGTAGTAAGATTTCACAGAGTCTATAAAACTCGTCGCCGTATTATCGTTACAGGGCTTACTCATTTCATTTAATTCCCATTCAATTAGCGTTCCCCATTCCATCTTATCAAATAATGTCTAAAGCCAACTAGCCTACTCTCAAGAGCGGCAGCAGCAGCGGACCACCAAGGCATGCCGAACAAACGTCCTGTTGTAACTCTATACTATAACTAACCAAGTCATAATGTATACATGTCGTATAATAGGTATCATCGCGGGAGGGAAAGGGAACACTAGCCAACCAACTGAACCAACCAACAACAGAGCCTTGGGAATCTCCGGTCTTTTACCAGCAGCAGCAGCAACAGAATCTTACATCTCCCTTAATGTAATGCGAGTCTCTGAGAACGACTTAGATCTTCTTCTTCTTCTTTTTTCTTTAAAAAACGACAACGTTTTGCTTTTGCTCGTCCACAACTAACTTTTTACGTTTTTTTCTCTTTTATGCACTAAATATATGCAGAGCATTAACTGAGTGAGTCACACTGTTCCATCAATCCACACAACATTATGGCTTCTATTACTGGCCAAACCATTGCTACTAAAATGCCTAAAAACAATGTTATTCCGATGAAGTAGCGGCGGTAGCAATAGCCAAGTGCTATTCCAGTTTCCAGGATCACATAAAAGAAGAAAAAAGCAGGGGCAGGCAGATGAACGTGAGCAAGAGCGAGCAGGAGCATACAAAAAGCAAGTAGTATTAGTGACTTCATTCATGTGTGTGCGTAGTCCTGTGTGTGTAGTAGAAGGGCTAAGTAAATTTCCTTTCTTTTGCCAGCCAACAACGGAGCAGTTCCATTTTGGACCATATCACCATTCCCAGTTTTTCCCTTCCACTTTCTCCGTTTTTTTCATTCCATCTCAAAACTCCATAGGTATCCTTATAGCAAAATTGTGTAGCACGGCCAGTGCTGCTGGAGTGGTACTAGCAGTCTTCCGGAAAATGAACCACAGAAGTTTGCAGTATTCTCCAGTGACACGTTTACTTGCAAAGAATAAGAATGATGAGATGTGCACATTTTACGTGTGTCCTTATATATACATACCTATACTCGTGGATGTGGGGTGCTTTTGAAACTCTAAAGAGCCATTCATACTCCAACTACTGACGACCACGACGACGACCACTGCCACCAACACCACTAAGCTAAACTTCTTTCCAGCAACTATTCTTATCTATATCCTAAATACGTATGTATATTTTTGTAACAAAAGTAGTAAGCAAGCAACCAGTCACCGATTCTTTCTCTTTTCTTCCCTGATCATATCACAACCTCCACCGCAGCCCTTTATTTCCTCAATGCAATGTAAGACTAAACGAATGATGATCGCGTCTAAGGCTATCGTTCGTTTCCTTCCTCCTCATCATATCATACATATTACAGAGCTCTTCTGTATGTGCTCCCTACTCTCTCATTTCCCGTTCTTCGCATCGCATACAACAAGAAGTATTATACGCTCAAGGAAATTTTCATGCACGTATGAATGGGAATAATGGATCAACGAAATACTTAGATGAGTAGACATGGAGGAGCGGCGGATACAGATTCAGAAACCTTCATTTGCATAGAACCTTCCATTTCAACCTTTTACTCCAAGTTCCAAGGGAAAATCTAGCTTTGGCAAATGTAGAGGAAGGGATATGTTTCCCTCTTGGAATAAAAAAGAGACGATGCTTGGAACTTGGAAATATACAGACAGAGGACATTTCTCCAAAAAATGAAATGATTATGCTGGCGAAACTATTAGAAATATGATATCTATATTACAGTATCGGGAAAAGAGATCAAAAAGATTCATTCCATTTTTCCCTGGTACCACTCCATCATCATGGCTGCTGATGCTGATACCACCACAACTGCCACCGCTGCTGCCAAATATAGCAGATATAACATCTAGAAATACACAAAAAGTGTGTATCTTGACAAATGAACTGATATGTTCACGTTCACGTAATGGAGGCAGAATTTGTCCAATGCGACATTGGTGTCTTGGTGTCACTAGTCTCTCTATATAGTTCAACTCATTGTCTAATGATCTATACAATGTCTGATGGGATACATTCATCATCACTCAACTTCTACACAGTTGTTAGCAGAGGTGGTGTTAGCACAAGCCCTATAGTTTACGTAGCAGCGGTTGTGTATATATATTGTTATAACAAGCCACACGCTCCGTTTGTTCATGCCTCAAGCATCAAACTTTTGTCAGACGAATGAATGGTTAGATAATAACTTACTCAGCAAAACTCTTGTACACAGACACAGCGAAGGAATAAAAGGGAGGAGGAAAATACTACTGCTAGGCCCTCAGACCCGCACCGCACACCACACGACGTAGGGCTCGCCAGCCCTGTGCCCTACTTACTTTAAATTCTGATGAAATAAAAATGTTAGATTAACAGAAGAAACGTGAGAATACCAATAGGAAAATTTCAAATTTTTCTTCCTGTTCATGCCTCACTCCAGAGAGATTGCTCAGAGAGAAATGTACGAGGTACAGCGCGTGAAATGCATGATAAACAAAAAGAAATAATAACTCTATACATGCACCGCGCGGCGCTCGTCTAAGAAAAGCTACATCATTTCTCCCAAAGATATAAACGTAAGTAACATACCTATCATGAAAGATGTTAGTTTTCCTGTACGTGCAGCATGAAGAACCTACAAAATCCAGAGTACATATATATAGTTCATGGAACGGCTTTAAATGTACATCGCGCGACTATCGGGATATGTTGTATAAACATCCATCATGCACTAAATCACACACACATAACATATACACCAGAGTAGTAGGCACAACTAACAGATGCCATGCCACGATGCAGGACAGAATCAATTCAGATCTGTCTGTCAGTTCCATAGCAATTTCTTTGACAGACGAACGAGCTAAGACGATTGATTCCCGACACGGATCACACGTCAATTTCAAATAACTACATCTTTCCGGACTGTGGAGGAACCTCATGGGAAACAGTAGTCTCGTCAAAATAAGAGAAGCAGCACACAACTCGAGGCCATTATTACTCCGCCATCGCTGACTGAACCTTGTACATTTAGACAATCCAATTCATATAAGTAGTAGTAGTAGTGATGGTGGTGGTGGTAGTAAGTAAGGGAAACACAAAATGAAAAAAAAACTTTCTACGACGAAAGAGAAAACCAGCTCATACTCCACTTCACACTGGCGAGCGAGGAAGATGCATAAAGCTCTCCTGCAAAGCCGCTACACACACAAAGTCCAAAAATACATATCACCACTTGTGCATTCGCATTATTTTATGGCTAAGTTAAAGTAAATCCGCCATAGGAGCCGAACCATTGAGATACAATGAACAAAAAACTAAGTAACAATTCAGTTTTGGCAAGGATTGCATTACTCTCTGTTGCCGATATATGCATTTTCCTAACAGCTTTTTTACTATATATGGAAAAGTAGTATATGTACACAGCACATTATCCGTATCCATCTTTTCTCCTTTTTCTCGGTGGAGAAATTCATAATATATACGCCCTTTTCCTGGCCGCTGTTGTTCCCATTATTTGTTGAAAATGCACATAATATAATATTTGTGTATATGCATAACGGGCATAAACCAAGTAAGTGAGCATGCATATCACACACCAACCAACTGCGAACCAACCAAGCCACATGCATAGGTATCTTTCCCGTTTTCAGAGAGTATATCCCAATATCATAAAACTGATATAATAATAAAGAATAATACTTTTCCAGCCAGCAAAAGCAAATGCTTTGGTTAGGTATTGATCTCCACTTTTTCAAAAGGAAACATCCAACTATTTATCTGGTGGAACTTTATGGTTTTGGCTCGAGTACATATAGGAACTGGAAAAACCACTGGAGAATTCCTCCACTTATGATAGTCTGTCATGAAGAATAATCATGATTTATGAAGAATATCACATACGTTTCACTACTCTGACATTGATGATAACTAAACCATCCATGTGAAGAGCGAAACCTGAGTCTCTCACTTTGCGTTCCGCTTGAAATTGGAATGAATCTCTTTCACGTTCCCTATTCCTTTCCTTCCTATATTGCATCTATCCCTTGCATTATCGGAAGGGGACACAGTGTGGATGTGGATGATGATGCCACTACTATTACTACTATACCTTGAAACCTAATCTTACGATCATATCAGGGAAAGCACATTTCGCAATTGTCACATTATACAAAAGCGTGAAGTGGAAAGGGTCGGATTAATCAAGAAAGTTCCGCCTCAACCCCATTTCTGACAAAATTACTGTCATTCCGAAGACTGAAAACGTGATTTGATTACAACTCTCTCTCAGACCCAATCTTACACAAACTTGGATTTTTTCGTCGTTAAATAAAGAATTATACACAATCGACGAAACAAAGGCAGTGCATCGGAAACTGCATTATAGCAATAAGAGGATATATTTCTAGAACAGAACCGAATCGTTAGGACAAAACCCCATAAAGCAACAAGCTGGAAGTTGGATGGAAGCAATCAAGCTTTCTCTCATTTCAATTTCCCAGATAATTTCTTAAATATCCTATTTTATATCAAGCGCATTTCGTGTTTATTCCTAAAAACGTCGTTGCAGTAATCAACAACAAGGAAGAAAGAGAAAATTGTAACAAAAGGTTCAACGAACCTCTGCTAAATCTACAAGTACAAAAAGCATATAATCTCCCCTCCTGCTACTAACATAATGATGACTCGCGATGCAATGCATCTGTAATGAAAAGAAAAAAAACTAACAGGGAAGGGATAATTCTTGTGAAAGAGCTCCACAAAAAGATCTTACATATTATGCCCGAGCATGTTACAAGTTGCGGAAACACTTCTCTCGGTAAATAATGCCAAAAGGCAAGGATAAAAGGAAGCACAAGTAGACAAAAATCACCTTGTACCACCGTCACACACAGCTGTAATGATACAAGAAGTTTTTTTTATACAAGAAGGAAGAGGAGACTCTTGTAAAAAAAACTTGATAGCAGGGAAAAAATCGTCGTCTCTTTTCCTATTCTCACAACTAGCACCACCAGTGTGCACTTATATTCCTTCTGCTCGTTTATTTCATGTCGTTCCAGCTTTTTTTAAGACACCGCACCGCACAGCAGCAACAGCACACAGGCTGAGAAAGCACTAGTACACGACGACATTCTCCTTAACTTCGGCACGATACGCGAACTACACAAACTAACAGCTTTTATTCCCCAAAGACTCCTCTGTGATATCCTCTACTCAAGGTATTCTAATTTCATGAAGATGGAAAGACACTACATTATCATGAAAAAACGTATATATGAGCAACTACAGCACACGAGAGCAATTTCACACGGAGGAAAGAAAATAATCGAGCGTATATAAGAGGGTTTGCGAAACTTTATATGCCATATTTTCCAGAAAAAAAAATCTTTGCCGAATGGTCTGAAAGCTTCTTATAGTTATTGTCAGAAAAAGGAGGAGCGCACCTTGCTCTCTCCTTTTGCTTCTTCCACCATTCCGTTCATTACAGTTTTAAACTTTGTACCCGTAACGAAAGTAATACTGCCAACTGCTTGGCTTTCAAGTATCTACAAGAAGATAGATCCTATTTCAGCAACATGCAAAAAGTCCGTATCCTTCCTTATGTGTTTTTACATATGTATATCCGTACATGTATATATCCTACCATTGTCTATCAACTTTAAACAGCACAAGGCAAATAAGAATCAGAAATCAGTTTATTTGAAAAATGCTCGAGTTTCATGTTTCAGAGCAGGCAGGACAATAAATTCATTGCACAACGGAATACTAAGCAGCGGCTGACAGAGGAAAGGAACTGAGCGACTATAAAATGTAAATCGGAATCTGCAGCATGTTTTCACTGCGCGACTAGGAAAAAAAGCAATGCGTTGCGTTGTTTGTTCCCTACACTCCACTCATACGCTTGGTTGGTATATCACTCAAACAATAACTAGTAATTGCCTTTCTTGTTCCAAATAATTGAACACGCTTTCTCCGGTCCTACATTCCCTAATAAATTTGGGTTGTGTAGCAGAAGAGGAAAGTCTAACTATAGGCATTGAGTAATTCCGGAATTCCAAGTCAGGTTTTATGTATGATTGAGTGGTATTAGGAGAGTGAAAAATTGCTGAATGTATTTCAATCATCAATACATCCTCTCAGTCTAATTCTCTTTTGTGTAAACATACATACGAACATGCGTATACACGCGCCTCGCATTTGCACTTAATCCGTCTTAAAATGTAAACATCGAGATAGTGGCTGTGTGGTTATATTATACAATATGCATTATATAATCTTACAGGAATCTACACCAAGGTTATTGTTTTCTATCAGCATTTTCGGAAAAACGACGGAGCTGAAGTAGGAGGCATCGTGCTTGAGTAAACTTAAATCTCATCGTCATTCAGAGTTTCAGAGACATATCACAATCACAAATGGCATACCAGGCTTTTTACGAATCGTCTCGCTCTTTGCAAAAAAGTGTACGACAAAGAATATTTGCCTATTTTTATCTCAAAATATCCATCCACTTCTGCTTTTTATTAGCTAATTCTCCACAAAGCCAGGCGGGGAAGGAAATGTCAGGAAAAAGGAAAAATCAAGGTACTAGGTCCCCATTCTTTTATTTAACAAATTGTATTGAAATATCCCATCCCAAATGTTACAATTATACGCAAATCCAGTGCAATTATTTTTTTAGAAATGACGTCAATATTTTTCTACTAGGAATTCAAAAAAGTGGCTCAATTGGACGTCGATAGTTTTCTAAAATTCACAGAGTAAGATTTATCATAGGTAGGTGTTTCCCATATATTATATTCCTTCGTGGTTCGTAAAGGACTTATAGAGACCATCGTTTATATGAAACACATGACCATTTCATTTTGAGTGATTTAGAATTTTTATTTTATCTAGTTTTTTATATATATGGTACCTATGTACTTAGGGTCACATCGCTCACCGCACGCGTATAATTTCGTACGCCACAGTTATTTAAAAGTAATAAAACTTGACAGAAGTAGCAAAAAGTGCTAATTTTATAATAAAGTACGCAACAGAAAATTCTGACTTATTCTTCCCCCACTGCTCCTTGCGTGATGGAGATGGACTCACTCCCATCATAAAGCAAAAAAGCCATTTTCTTTACTGTTGTAGTTGCCTCATAAAAAGTGGGAAGGAGGCGACAGAATGTAAGGTAGAATATTATCCCCAAACGTCTTGTTGTTATATAACAACAATATCCTCACCTCCCAAATAATCTCACAATCAGTGAAACCAATAACCGCCCTCCCTCATGCAACCCAACATGAAATAAAACAAGGCATTCAATAAAAGTGAAACTTTCCCCTGAACGAAACCTGTTTCATACCAATTCAAAAGGAAAAAAATGCCTTCCCTCAGCAAAACTGAGTGAGTGAGGGAGCAACGGAGCATGGAAAAGCAGTGTAATAAGCAGAGTATAAAGTTAGCAACAACAAACAACAGGTGAGTGAAAGGAAACCCATGCCATGCACATTTACATAAGCAACCCGACAGGTGTTTTCCCCTCTCCTCCAAACCAAATGGACAACGAAACGAATTCATGAGGTACAAAAAATGAAACGACGAGAGAGAGAGAGAGAGGAAAGTAAAAGTCAAAAGGGACTTTCGACCAACCTGCTCTCCTTCACGTAGTACTATAGTAGTAGTATGGAAAAGCTTTTACTTACCCGAATTGTATAAAAAAATGTGAAGTGGAGTACGTATGAATCGGGAACTTCTAGGGGAAAGCGAAACAAACCCCTTTAAAGCCAAGGAGCGTACTAAAAGGATCTCCGTTACACGAATAAGTAGTCCGCAGCAGCAGCAGCAGCACTAAGCATTCTTTTCATGCATTCTAAATTGTCAAGACAAGCGAAGCCAGGTAGAACGATTTACGAACACGTTCACGTATTACAGATTTTCAGCACAAAACATACGCTACGTAACCTAAGTACATTTTTTTCGGAATGCTAAAAGCTATCAAGAATGTAATGTTTTATTCCAACAAACCTTTCTTTCTGCGTACGTCCACACAGAATGAACTTGTTGTAATACAAGGTTGATAGGCTGATTTCCCTTCTAATGTATATTTTCAAAATGGTTTCAACGACTTTTTTTCGCAACTAAAGTCAAGGAGTGGTGTAACTGAGCAGGATTATAATATCAATTCAATGCAATACGCGGACGGAGTCAAACTGCTTTCCCATTTTTATTATGCATGCTGAAAAGCTAGAGAGGAGAAAAGCTGGTAGTGGGAAGGGTAGCGGTGGTGGCACACGAGTAAACACATACAATATATGTACCACTACTACCACACCTCTAAACGCATGGGGCATGGGTGGGGTAATCGTTGGCAACAGAAGTAAGACGTAATAAAAAATGCTTGCCTTGTATATGTAGGTATGGCCCTTTATATGTAGTATTTTATGTACCACTGACTGCTTGGTCTCGTTGGGTACCAAAAACCAAGAGCAACCAGCAGATCCGATCCGCTAGATCCAGGCGACTAGCTGAGTGAAAATGTAAGCACAAAGAGCACTGTTTTCGAGTAGTCCACCACTAAAAGCTGATGTACGTACGGAGAAAGAGGAGGAAGCGAAGGGAGCGAGAAAGAAGAATATATATATATATATGTATATTGCTTGCTGCTGCTGGGGCCTTTTGTTACTGCTCCTGTTGGATGAATACTTTTTCAGAAGAATGCTGATACTTTCTCTCTTCCTTTCTAGCTCCAAACAACCCAGCAAACCAATCCAACGCTCGACTCGTATAACAAGTACAACTTGAGCTAGTTTTGTTGGGGTTCATACGTTCGTCCACAGAAACACCACTCACTACATATATGTGTACAAAAGAAGATGACGAGTAAACCCGAGATTTCTTTTTCTGGCCTGTCAGTAGTATATGCATGCACACAAGGAAGAAAGGCTAGTCTATAGTGGTGGTGGTGGTGGTGGTGGTGTGGAATAGAATATTATCAGGGACAGACACAACTTCGCCAAAAGTCAACTTTCCTAACTTTTGTGTACTATACAATAGTAGGAAAAAAGGGACTCTTCTTTAACAAACTTGCGAGTGCGAGGATTCTCTTCTCCAGGAAAAGATGTAGCGTTACTTTACTTCTTCTACTTCTGGTCATAGTAGTCGCACTGTAAGTAATAGTCGCAGCAGCATCCTCTTAACTGTTTGCTTCTTACGGAAACAACTTGTTCACACATTCTCACACAGACAGACACACACACACATGTGGAGAGTGGAGACAGATGAGACACCAGGAATGAATCAAAGACTCTGATGAAGAATGTACAAGTTTTTTTTAGAGAGATAAAATAATATATGTTCCTCACGACAGGAAAGACAAGAAGGAATGAGTTATATATGTGTTTGTATGTTTTGTGAGGGCAGGGGAAAAAGCTGCCGTGGCTGAGCGTTTTATCAGCACCACAGGTGAGAATTAAACTGACACTCCCTTACAATGTCGACAATCATGTCAACTTAAGTGAAAAAAGATGTGTGCGATTCTTTCAGAGGAGATTGTGTAGAGCCGAGAGACAAGGTGAAATGTACGTGCGTTGTGTCCTACCTTGAAGCTGAGTAAACTTGCTCTTTACACTCACCCGTCACACGGTTATTTAGCACAAAGTGTTTATAAAGGGAGATGAGATGGGTGAATAAAGACTTATATATGGAGGCGATAAGAGGATACAAACTTGCGAGCACCAAGAGAAAAATATGGAGAAAATGGAAGGTCCGCTTCTTCCAAAATACCAAAACCGACTAACGGGAAAAGGGAAAGGAGGACGCTAGAACTAGGATTCTTCCAAAAAGTGAGAGCTGGCAGGCAGCAAGCAAGCAAGCCTATATGGCAATCCAAAAGGGAGAGCGAGAGTAACTCAGAAATATTGCGATTCGGTGGTGCGACTGTTGTGTTTTGGGTGCTCCTTTTGCTCAGCAGCGCGCTTGGCTTTGGCATGTAGGAAACTTATACTCAACTCAACAAACTGTTCTTTTTTTCAGATTTGGATTTTTAGCTTGCTTTTGCTTGGAGGAGTTGGTGCTTTTAGTATTATTTTAATGCTACTGTGCCACAATGCCTCTTTTTGTTAGTTACTCAGCCTGTTGTTCCAATAACATCATGATGATATCTCCCTCACCACACATCTTATATGGAGCATGAATATAACTAGTTTTTTTTTCGTAACAAGAAAAAACATGTACGACTATGTTTGCATGTGCACAATATTATAAGAGCAGTGAGAGTGTCCATGAAAAAGCCCGACTTATGTTATTACATATTATATAAAACTGGAAATTTTTGCCATACCATCAACGAGTCCCAGGAACGCTCTCTGCTTCTTATTTCTTTTCCCGTTTATAACAGAAATGACTAGTTTTTGTGGCTGGTTGTATTGCTCGTCCTCTTGATTCCTCTATATTTAGTAGTTTTCTTTCTTTTGGTTACAATGTATGTAACTTGGTATGAGACTGCTATTATTATTGCTGATCTTGCTTCCTTACATTCTATAAAGCCACTTTGATACTGATACAGCTTTACTCAACTTTCTCCCGAAACCCGCTACCACTTACACTTACTGCTCGGATGAAAGACTGTGTGAGTTGTATTAAAACACTGACGAAAGTATAGTGCCGTAGTTTTACCCCCTGTAAATAGTTAACAGACCAGCAGATGAGAACAGGGTATCAAGAGCCTTTTTAACTGCTTTAAGAAGGAAAACTTTTAAAGAGTACAATGTTTAGTATGGAGGTGTGTGTGTATCGTGGGAGAAGGCTGCACACAGCAATAAGCTCCCTTTCCATGGAAGCAACTTTTTCTTCTGTATATAAAGTTTGCTAACATGACCCTCACTTTTCTGGCATATATTTGTCACCTCATTTCTAGATTGCTGGTTTCCCAGGCAACTTTAAGTTCACGCTTCTTCGTCTCGTCGGCTCAGCCTCAGCCCTATCCCCATCTCAAAACTGGCTGGATTCGTCTTTCTAAGGAGTTTCTTTCCAGCACGTATAATTCTGCTGGAAGTCCTCCAAAAATCCCGATTCTTTCTACGATTTACGAGCCTGTCCGTGGTAATAAAATGACATAATCCAAGGAGGGAAAACTGAGATTCTTTAAAAAAAAACTTTTTCTTTTAAAAAAAATCTCCGCTTTGCTTCCTCAAATAGAAAAAGTATGGACGGCCCAAATAATATCCGCTTTAAGTACGGTAAATGGAGGACCAGAACGGACCTATTCTAAAATTCAGTGCGGCTCCTCCAATTTGCCTTTTTAGGGTAGCCCCGTCCTGAAATCAGGAAAATCTAGAAAGCGCGTGTACATACGTACAAAGTACATGTTTTATTCGGCCGTGGTTAAATGCGAACATGTAAAGGAATGTGAAGTACATCAAATGAAGTAATCGCTTGGTAAGCACCTTCGCTTATAAAGCGTATTATAGAACAAAGCATAAACATAAAATGAAAGTATATCACGCAACACAACTCGACTCTCATGAAGGAGGAGAAATCATTATGATTAAAATCTTTGAATTTTTAAATTGGTGAATAAAATTACCTACTCATCACATAAAATTAAATTTGAACGAAGGAAATAAGCGTTTAACGAGAAAAGGGATGTAATGTAACAGGGCACAGGAGAAATCCGTTTTCATACACCGTTTAGAGTTCCTGAGGGAGCAAAAATAAAAGTGAATTTTGCAGTATACCGACGAACAACGGACGGACGGATGTAGTCATATTTTTCTCGGCAGTAGAATCCCACTTTTTCCACCATAAACCAAACTAAACCGTTCAAATGTGTGTTAGACAGAGACGAGCGTAATTTTCAGCCTTCTTGTGTATATGACACATGACGGACTCGACAAAAATTCATATTAAATACTTATTATTATTACACGAACTTAAGCATCCACCTGTGATTACGAAATCTAGTGCACCTTTGACATTTCAAGTAATTTAATAAAAACGAGGCAACGCAACCAAGCATGGTAATATAATCTCTACGTCGGATCATTTTTTTAAATGACAAATCTTGACATATTATAGCGGAACTGTCAAGAAGACAACCTCCATTTCACATTCACCTATTTCATTCGTAATTGTTTTTGTATTCAGTATGTATCAAAATATGCATGCGTCATCTTCAGACTTCAAAAGCAGCAGAAAATAATAAACTGGCATACAATGTTTTTTCCAGTTTTCCCCTAATACTTCAAAGCATGCAACGTGATGAACCAACTCAACCGTTTACTATGCACTAACCGATTTCCGTGAAGTCAAAGAAATAAAGTTTCCACTCAAAGCCTCTTCAACATCACCTTGCTTTCCCGTATATTAACCATTAACGAAGGGAGGGCAGGGAAGTAGAAAGGTTGTATCGAAAGAGCTCTGATCTTTCGTATTGATTGCAGAATACTTTAATTTATTACTTACCAGTCGCCGTGCAGCACAATTTATCGGTGTAGTGTAGGCACCTGTGGTAGTCACTAATATGTATAGCCCCAAAAACATGGTGATGCGATGGATGGAACATGGAACCTACTCTAAAGAATGATGTAACTGTTCCCAAGACATACTTTTTTTAGAATCATGGGCAAACATAAACTTGAAACTTGATAAGCAGAAGTAGAGAGCAATAAATACTCGCTCGAGAATTTATACTCGATTAAATTCACATGACTGTTACGTTACTGTTAAGCTTGTAAATGCACTATGCAATACTTGACATTGTGAATTTCAACCATTTTTCAACTACCCTACGGACTTGCTGACGGAATTATTCCCTTGAAAGAATTAGCTACAAGTGATGACTTCCGGAAGGTCTACCCTCTGTTCTGTGGCTGATGAAACAATATAGTGGATTATTAATGACACATGAAACGAATTTAATCAGATCAGTTATTTTTCTGGGGCTTCTAATGATGCTTGTCAAATCCTCAGCGGCAAAGGCAAAGGCAAACGTAAGATTAAATATTTAAACTATCTAGTTCTAACAAAATATCGATCAAGATTACAAATGATTGATAAATCTGATAGTGCATCCAATCCAAAGTTGGGGCTCCGTGTGGGGATGACAGTGAATGCTACCAGTTTCACGAGTATCATCTTTACTGTAACCGAACACTACGGGCAAACGTTTGTGCATGTAAGTTTTTTCCCAGTCAATATACTGCGACATGAGTACAGGGAATATGAATCTAGACATGTGTATAATGGGAAATGTAGTCGAGGATCTGTATAACAACGTAAGAATGTTGTAATTTGCAATTCAGTTCAAGTACACACGTATGCAAGTCAATCAGAGGCAGATACAGACTGTCCAGGAGCCGAGTTCAGTGCTGAGCCGTGGTCAAATCCTATTTTGGACAATTGGATGACTAACGCTCAAGGTGTAGATTGCATGAGACTTTGCTACCTGACGGAAACATGTTTCGCCGTATCTATCGTCGATCATAAATGTTACCTGAAGAACGAGAAATGTTTCACGAATTTACAACATGTGCCAGGCGCTCTCTTTGGAGGTATGAAATAAGCGGGGAAAGTAATACCCTAGAAGGAAATGATGATAAGGGATTGCATGCAAATGTTCACGTACCAGGGTACGGATGTATTCGAAATTTATTCCAACGTAAAACATTTGGATTCAGGATACAAAACGAAACCTGAATATTATACATTCATGTGCACATCACCACTGTACCACGAGTAGTGCCACCGACAATTCTTTTCCCGTCTCCCGTAAAACCCTTTTTTATAATAGCGAGACCGTCACATTTACTTTCTGTCTGCTTCATATTGTAACCCAGATAGCATTGAGTTGAGTGAGATGTGCTTGGCTGTTCATTCGGAAGAAGCTGTACATAACACCATAGGCTTCTTTTTCTACTCCCGTTGACCATTCACAAAAGATATTACGTATTACAACTCAATCTCAATGTGTATGCATAATATTACTACACGAATGACTTTCTGAATTGGAATGTGGGAAAAAAATGGAAGCATCTTATTTTTTTCTCTTCACAATCGCCAACTGAAACAGACAGGTCAAACGATATTTTACCATATGCACTCTATTTGACGAACGGTGCAAGTTTCCTTGTATTATCGTTTCTTTCTTTTAAGACATAAAACTATGTATTTCCTCTCCGCTTTCACCTCTTTCCCATCCATTCTATATAACTCACATAAACGACAAAGAAACGAACGCTGCTCTGCCTGCGCTTCCATAATATCAGACCGTGCAAAACGAGAGAAGCTCAGGTTTTGTTGCGTCTCGCCCTCGTCTATATTTTTGGTTTCCTTCATCTTTCTCGTCTTTGTGGGATGGGTGTTTCATGAGAGAAAATTATGTTCCACATATAACGTTCCATTTTTCAATATCGTGAGAAACGAAAAGGTCTTCCACATGGTATAACCAAAAAGTCAAGTTTTTCTAAAATATTATTATGTGATCTTTTCCTAGTCTTCAGAGTAAAATTCACAATACGCCATTACAAAATGTGGTTTTCTTTGAAAGAAAATATTGATGTGCATATGCTTTAGATAGGATAGAATGTGTGCCCCATCCCATCCCCATAGTTTGGTGGGTACAATTTCTAGGAAATATTGCCATCCCTGCATAGTTAGTATAGTTGTATGGAGGAATGACTTTTTTTTGAATTGTGAACAGTTTTTGCTTCACTTGGTAAAAAACAGATCCTCTTTTTCTTTCAAGTGTGTATGAGTGAATGTTGCAGCAGTATCATTTGTACTTTGTAAAAAAAGTTGGGGAAAAGTGATGTACAAGATATGTAAGATGTTTGGTTTCATCTTGCACGGTTGGCTTGGTTGGTGATGATATGGTGAAAGGTTGAGAAAACCCTGTTTTTGCATCTTACTTTTCTCCTCATCCTAAAGCAACGTCGTGAGTACCGCATAGGAACCATCCTGGTCCCAACTTCACCACCACCACCACTCATTCTTCCTCCTTTTCTCCCTTTCTTTTGAATATCATTCATAAATCTCCCTACTTTCACGGAGTAAATGCTCCCACATTTTGACATTAATGTCCCATTCTGTCTTCTATCCCTGTATATACTCATATAATAAAATATTCCTCCTCCTTCTTATGCATTTCAGTGTTGTCGGTAACCAGAGAGGACTACCATTGTGGCTGCCATTATCCCTTTACAAGACGAGATAGCCTTGGAGAGACCCTTTCATGGGACTCTGATTGCCCAGAGGTAAGAATAACGGAGGATGAAAAAAGAATGAAAAAGAGAGCAATAGATTATAAAATGAGGATCGTATTGAGAGGGGGAAACGGGAGTGAACGTGTTACAGATATGTTGAAAATGTTAAGTTCCGGTTACATGCTGCTATTACTAACGCTCTGCTTATAGGTAGAGTTGCTATCTCTCTCATGGCACTTCTACCACCACAACCATTATTATTGTTACTTTCAACTTTCACCCAATAAAACTTGCCTGCCAAAAAGAATAACATTTGGGAAATTCTCCCCTGAAAACTATTTCAACTAGTTCGGCAGAGTTCCTCTTGCAAAGAGCCAATACATTTTGACAGGGAAAGCGTGCTCGCAGTTCAGTCCCAAGAACTATACAGCAGGATTTAAAAGATGGTCTCAATAGAAAGTCTGTCTTTTGTAATGGCAGTGGTAGCTTCGTAATAGCAGCACAAGTATTGAGTTAATGTGGCTGTCACAAATATGTGTACAGAATAGAAAGCAATGTATTAAGGCAGCTGGCGAAAAAAAGTCGGTACAAAGTTGTATATTAAAGTTTCAGAGATTTTCCTTTCTTTCTTTCCTCACTTCAGAGTCAATTGGATCGGAATCCATACCGCTGTTGCTCAACAAAGGGTTTATGTGTCAAATGTGAGCATGGTATCACACCAAGAAGCAGAAGTTTTTATGATAAGGAAGCCAACGGAGGACGGGTTGTTATTGGTCAATAAATGATTCAAAGTGACTACTTAACTTGAAAGCTAGCATGAGCATCATAACTGCTGTCTGTGAACTGCTCCATTCGATCAGGGTGGATACAATAACAGGGCGGACGTGTGCGTGATAAGATGAAAGTTTAATGCACTAGTTGATCAGTTATTGTTCCATTTCACCCTGTTCACGCTCATGCAGTAGTGTTACACAGCCAGCAAGCAGGATAAATAGGGAAATTGTATAATATTTATTATGATTCTTCTTACATTGTGACAGGGTTTACATTAGACTATATTCGTTTATATTGTACTTATGCGAATGAATTATTATTATTATTATATTTTATAAATGTACAGAGAATGAATAAACTCATCCAGCTAAAAGTTATGACCTGGGCCCTTGTTTATCATGATTGCACATCACAGCAACTTTTGACATAGCACAAGGAAATAGCGGCTACACCAGGGAATGATGTTTCGCATTTCATCACAGGGTAGAACTACTGCAACCGTTCAGCAATTATTCATTAAATAAATCCCCGCATATTGTGCTGAGTTGTAGACTTCTCTTGGAATCATCCGTATTCTCTAATTAATTACCTTTAGTCCGGGCTACGCTACACACATTACCGAAACTCATCTCCGCGTGTGTGCCATGGATTTATACTACCACTTTTTTGTTGTACCTCACCTTATCGTGCCAATGGTGGTTTCGTGTCCGCTATATATACTACCCAGTTTTCATCGTCCTGCTCTCACCGCGAGCGCAACTGGCAAGCAATTGATATAATATCATCATGAGCAGCGAGAGCATCCTAATTAATTAAATGCGAACGTTCCAACTGAACAATTAGCTTATTACCGCTCCAGTTTATTTCCTTTCCCAAGCGTAGATTAAATGGAAAATGGGACTAGTACTAATGTGGATACCTCAGATTCAGTAACTTGAGCATACTAAAATAAGTAGGTATGTATTCATTTGACTATTTCAATGCTCTCGTTCGTTCGTTGTTGGATATTCTCCCTTTTCTTTTGAAATAGGAAAGATTATACGGATGATAATACGTAGAAACGAGAGAGAGAGAGAGAGAGAGAGAGAGAGAGATACTGCTCCACTAATGTAGATTCCAAAATCTAAATTGCGCCGCTATCTCCACTTTTCTTAGCGTTTCTCTCTGCTTTAATACTCCACTTCTCCTGAGAATATATATGCATGCTCAAAACCTTCATAGAACCAATTCATTTGTATGGTATGGGCAACTTCGAAAACGTGCCGTTATGCTTATATACGCCGTTCCCTATTGCCGGCGTTCATTTTCTATTCCCAGAGATCCCTTCGCTTTGAGCTGAAGCCTGTATGGTGTATGAAGGAGAGATGCGGTGTTCATTCATTCACGACTTGAATTGAATGCATCCTTAGAAAATCCCAGTTTCCGTGTTCCTCCGTAATCCCAAAATTTATCAAGCGAAAATACTGCAAAGTAGAGCAACTATATACTCATCCCATCCCTCCTCCTGCTCCTGCAAGCCAAGGAGGAAGCGGAAAAAACATGACTCCATGTGAATGAATTCAATTCCATGTGCTTTGGCTTAAACTGTATAGCACGGAATAATAATAGCTTTGTGTCACTTCATATCCACACATACATAAACGAATGAAATGGAACCTTTTTACCCGTATTTGTAGAACGGCTGTCGGAGCTGGGAACCGTATCGGTATAATCATATAATAACTGTAGCACATCACACACCAGCAAAAACTACTGTGAAAAAAGCACATATATACTATACCCACTAACATTACATGTTCTTCCACTCATTGTGACTTAAGCAAATGATCTTTTCCTATCCATGGCAAGCAACCGGTTATAACACCCCACCGAATTGCTCTTTTTCCATTTTTTTTTCTTATTTCTCCTCTCCATTTCATTCCCAAACCCGGACCACTGTAACATATATACTTAGGTACTACAGCAGTACGTTTGAGAACGACCGTGTTGGCAGATTCGCAGCGACTCTAATGAAACCCGTCGGTTGAATCGGAGATATTTTTAGTAGTTTTGTTTGCCATTGCTTAAACCCGCTGTTGCGCTGCCTTAACGCAGTTAGTTGTACAATGTTGTATGGCACAACCAGCCTTATGGGCTTGCCTTTAGCAGATAGCAAAAAAAACAAAAATGCAAGAGGAAATAACTGAATATATACTACCGCTCTCTCGCCCTCTCTCATGGTTGCACACAATACAAAAAACGTAGAGCAAAAAATATGAAGATATTCTAGCAACCTATTTTTAAGACAATTTCCATTTTCCTAACAAAGTCACGTTCGTTTTCATTGTAAACTGTTCATGTTTTATAACTATATTATACACATCATAAGCTGCGAGCTTTCAGAACCGAACAATTTTCCCCTCATATCTCCTCCTAACACTACTGCCATCCTGCATTTTTTAGTGCTGCAAAGTGCAGATCAAAAACTGTTGTGCTGAGCACTATTGTCGATGATGTTGTCAAACGCTTCCTGCACGATAATTCCAGAACCAAAAGCACGTTGGTCGGTGACTTGCAGCGTGCAGTAGTAAGTAAAAAGCAGAGTAAGTTTTTTGAATCTTACTTATGCAAGTTTTGAGAACGAAGACAGTATAATCTATGGCCAACTTTCAACCTCGCCTCGTTTTGTGCCGTCGAAATGTCGAATGCTCATTACATGAATTTATAGAACTTTGTCTCGGGCTACGTTGTTACTTAAGCATGCATGCACAAGTTTTAATACAACATATAACGTCGCGCTCTGTGCTGAAGTGTGCTGTACACCACGACCGTAGTATGCACATTCATATACATATACATTGATGATTTCGAACGCACTTTTACATTCTTTAAAGGAAAAAGCTCGCTTGCAGGAAGATAGGAAATTGAAATACTGATGGTAAAGCAAGCGCTTATATATGTTCTCTCGTACATTTTGATGTTGCAGACTGCATTGTTACTCGATATATAGTCTCATCCTCATCATACTGGATCGAGGCTTCTCTATCTCCCTTCTTGACCAATTTCCTTCAATTGATTTTCGACCTACAATATTTTTTCTTTAAAGCAGAGCCCAAAGATGATTTTCTTTACGGTACAATGAACTCTCTCGGTAACTAACTTAAATCATCATCGTTCCTGTCATAGGTCTGTAATTTCCAATATTTTAAACTAAAAGTTTGTGTGTGTGCGACCGAGTGTATGGCAGCGTGATGAAACTGTATATAAAAACTATCTTTCTTCAACCAGCTGCGTAGTCTCCACATATGTGCTGCCCCGGTGCTCGTTAAGTCATTTAGGTACGAATATAACTATGTTATTATTCGTAGAATACGTCCCTTACCTTTAAAAACTTTCTACAGGAGGAAAAAAAATATCTTCTTCTTCGTCAGCGAAAACACAAAAAGCGAAAAACGAAAGTGAATATTTCAAAAATTATAAGAGAGGAAAGAAGGGAAGCCAAGTTTTTGTTCAATTTACTTAACTAATAGTTCCCCAAAAAAGCACTAAGGAAAACTACAAAAGTTTTTGGCTTGCGAACAGCAAACGGGGAAATATTATGTGAGTCTTATGATGATGTCTAAAAAACGCTGCTGGTAGGAGAGGAGTTAGGAGAGTTGTATGTGCATAGTAGTACCACACGTAGAGTTGTATGTAGTTCACAAAAGCTTATATATTTCAGTATGTTAAAACGTGTAAGGAAACTGAAGAAGCGGGAGTAATTAGCGAGACAAAATGAAGCCTTGAGGGAATTCCCACTGGTCTAGTGGTGTTATAACAAAGGAGGAAAACTATTTATCAAAACAATCAGCTGAAACGGAGAAGAGAGAAGCCGGTTTGTCTGTGAGATGGACAGAGGGGAAGGAGGGGAAAGGGAAAGAAAAGTGAAAAGTCTTTTGTATGGCGGAATATAAAAAAGGAAGTTTTATATATAGGTATATCTATATATGTCCCTACGATATTTATATGTATGACTACACGGGTTTATTTCTTTTCTTCGTGTGATTTGTGAATGAATGAAGAGTGGACCACATGCAGTGAGCTGAACAATATCTTAGGCCTCCAGACCGTGAGGAAAGGAGACGTTTAGAAAGAGAGTGGAAGAGCGAGAGAGGACTGAGTACATTATATTTTACATTACATATGCATAACAAATGTTCGTATCAGAGGAGAAGTGAAATGAATGAATGAGCCCATATTTTCGTATTATTATGAGTTTATAAGTATAGCTAGGTACATGAACGCTCTCGGAAGAGAGGAAAAATGTGAAATTTCGCCTTGTTTCTGCTGATGCCACTAATTCTTTGATAGAGGAAAAAGTGACTACAGAAAAAGAAGAACATATGCATTCAGCTTGCCATAATATATATATACCACCACACTTTTTGGAACCATCTTCATTTCATACACTCTGTAAGCTACTACTGGTAGTGGTTTTGTTTTTTTGCCCTATCTGATCTGTTATTCCTGTTATAAACCTTGTCTCACTACGACTCTATGAAAAGAACAGGAAGGAAACGAAGAAAAGGCATCAAGGGAGAAAGGGAAGTGAATGAAGTGAAGCTTTCTCAAGTAATTTGTAAAGTTCTGAACTCCAGATAAAAAATAATAAATGAAGAAATCATCTCCAGTGACTTAAACTTTTTTTCGTATATTACATAATATATCAGTTTTCGTGGGGAAGACGAGAAAAGTGTATTCGAGGGTAAGAGGAGGAGGAGGAGGAGGACCTTTTAGAAAATTTCAGTTGTCCTGTGTGTCTACAATCACAATCTTGCTTTCACTTCTGCTGTCTGCCACAAGCACTAACTGCTAACCAAGACGGAGTGGAGTCAACCACCAACCCCTCTGCCATATCACACATCACAAACACGTACATTACATCCAGAAAGAGTGAGAGTACACGTTGCATAACTAACGAAATTTTGGGGAAAAAGAAAGCGTGGAGAAGAAGAAGAAATCTTCGTTCTGGATCTGTTTTGGTACACACAGGCAGTTGATGTGATGTGTATTATAATGTGCTGACTCTTTCTTCTCTCTACATAATACATATATAATATGAGAGGGAAACCAACACTTAGGCATAAAATTCTCATTTAAGATATATCTGTGGGCTTCGTCGAAAATTGCTTTATGTTCGGCACACAACACACCCGTACCCGCCACGCGGTACCCCTTTAATATTTTTTAAAGTACGTGCAACGTACGTACATACACACACTTTGCTAACAACAATAGAACAATCAGTACGTACAGGAGTAGTTTACAGAAAAGCAAACTTGCGACACTGCATATTTTCTCAACATATTTATATTTCTCCGTCGTCATCTTTGCTTCGACAATTTTCTCCTCTTCCAAACTCTCTCCCTCACACACATACACGTCGTGCGTGTCTGCAAAAGTTAAAGTGTGAAACCATACATTATTTCAGAAAGCGGGGAGAAAGTAAAAGTGAGAAACGTACATATACGACGATCGCGGAGAGAGGAGCGAATGAGGAACATCTAGAAACTCCAAACAGAAAAAAAGCATTTAAAGGAAACGCTCGTCAGTAGTCCTTCTCCGCCTTACTCCAACCAAACCATAGTGTTACGACGACGAGTGTGTGTACACTATTATTACTAGACATACCCGGGCTTTCACCATGGCCAACAACAAAGGAAAATGCCAAGTTTGTCCGAAATTTTCAGAGTCTCGGTGTAGTTGGTGCAAGCTGGTATTTTATTGCTCAAAAGAGCACCAAAAACAGGATTGGCCACATCATAAAGAAACTTGCACCAAGAAGAAGTATCGGGTAAGTATCGCGATATGTTAGGTTGCTCCTGATTTCTCCCTATATTACTTATATGCACTTATTTACATATAATAAATGAACACATGACTTTTGCATATGGCATATATTGTACCTTGAAAACTTTTGCTCCGTTTTGGATAAGTGGAAAAGTGTGAATTACACAAGTAAGCAGAAAAAAACGTAATGAAGCGCACGGAGCGCTAGCATAATAACAAAAGAAAGGTAGCATTCGTTTTCATAAAGTATATTAAAGATTTCCACCAACAAATCCTGCTGGCGAAATGGGATAAAGAACTTAGCAAAGGGAGGGAATAGTAAAAAAAATATATAATCGTAGTAAACATACGAACGGATGCGGTGTATGGTATGGATGGTATGGTATGGTCCAGTCCAGTTTGCACAACAGTTATTTCATTCTCGCAAAAAAAAAGTTCCATGATTCCATCCTTGCCATCCCACCCCCATTCCAGGGTACGGTTATGTTATGCCCATTCTTGTTAACGTAAATGCCTGAAATGATGGAAGAAAATAAAAAGGCGAAAGCCTCACGTCACACTCCTTTAAATGGAGTAACGGAACTCTGTTGGTACTATCAGTAGCATTATCATTGTTATTATGCTAAAAACACTTGATTTTTTCATATGTGATGCGACCATTTGCCTCCCCTTCGCCTCTGATGTTGTGATGAGGATGATATTTAGTCTCGCAGATAGTATTTCTCCCAGTCTCATATTTTCTAATGCTGTTTGCGATATTTGATATCGAGTGTTGGGTCTCTACTTTCTTTCTCATCCTTATGTCCCTTCTGCTGTCGATGGGAACTTGTTTGTAGTTTTTGGAAATGCAGTCACTAGAGCTGAAGGAAACATACCGTATTATATTACAATGAAATGTTACGGCACTATCTGTTAGAAAAAGCGGGTGATTTTCACCCCCCGTAGAATTCACACACACACACACAAACACACACGTCGTAGACAAGTTTTATGTACATTTGGATATATCTGTATCCATGTGTGTGTATATCAAGGGAAATGGTGAAGAAAGGGAAAAACTGTGTACGGAGAAAGTAAAAAAGAGAGAAATTTTATGATAATGTTTCTATCGATTATTCATATTTCCATCGAAGTAGTTGCGATCTTCAACATATTTCCATATGGGTAGTGTGTAATATATGTCCTTGTATTCTTGTTATTTGCTAACGAAAGTGCACACGTACGTTAGTTTCGTATGTGAACTGTGAAGATACCGCAGCCACAAAATTCCGAGAATGCAATGTTGGGAATTGGGATTTTTGGGATCTCCGTCTTTATTCATGCCTGTGAAATGGGTGCATTGCATTGCCTTCGTCAAAAGACTCACCCGCCATCCGTCGTAACCAAGTATGGATACTGGCAAAGACGATGTGTGAATGCATTAGCATTATCATCTTAAATAAATACATGTGGGCTATGTACTTTCAGGTTTTTATAGAGGTAACTTTTGCGTAGAGATATATAGGTAGCAAGCTTGAAGCTTAATGCAAATGTCCAATGGGTATATATAATATAGCCAAAAAAGTACATATACCACATATATACGTAAATGGGGAAAGAAAATTTTAGGTATGATCCTCATCATCACTACCATGCCATCTTCATGAGAGTATGTGCTGGGCAAATCGTTTAGCTTCCTTCAATTTGACTTTCCACTTTCTCCAGGGGAAAGGGGCTAAAGGATTGGAGGGAGAGAGAATGTTGCCTTTTCTCCATTTATTTTATGCGGTATAAAATCAGATTTTTATACGCTGCAAAGCAATATTGGCCTGGATGAAGCGAGAGTGCAAGAAAAGAGAGCACTGCCAATACCAAAATGTAACAAATATATTCGAAGTAGTAAAACACGAAAAGTAAACGGCATAGTAGTAACAAGTAAGTAGAGGGCGGTAATAAGGACCAGCAGAGTACATCGGGTTAGTAAAGGGCAGGCAGGCAGGCAGAGGTCCAGGCCACACAGGCGACCTTAAATTTCCTCTCATCCTCTTTTTGCTGGCTGTGGTACACTTGCTGGTTTTCATTATATGCGAGAGAGAGAGAGAGAAAAAAAACTAAGTTTTTCCCTGTTTCTGATTTCAGCTGGAAGAAAATGAGCAGTTGGGTCGACATTTGGTGGCAACAGAAGACATCAAACCGGATTTCATTCTCTTTAAAGACAAACCACTCGTGCTCTCCTATAAGCTCGACACTCTGGAATACACCAGAAACAAGATATGTGTCGGATGTTACAAGGAAATTCTCTTAGAAGAGATGGCTCAGCAACAAAAACGAGATGGAGATGGGAGAGAAGGGAAGCAGGGGCAGAAAGTGGACAAAAAACAAGGGAAAGTGCGATTCGGGAATAATGAGGATGATGGCGAACAGAAAGATGATAATGATGAGGAAGCCTCTACTTCTACCGACGAGGATGATGATGATGATGAGTATGATGATAGCGACGATGGGGATAATGATGAGCCGGAGAAAGTTTGTTTAAGCTGTCACTTGCCGATTTGCTCCGCACCATGCTCCACTCAATATTTCCATAAAAACTTTGAATGTAAACTGCTCCGTGAGGCAGCCTCCTATTATCTCCAACAGCAGCAGCAGCAACAACAACTGCAGCAAAACTCGGCATCATCATCAGCGGGAGCAGCAATGGCAGCAGCCCCAAACTCCAAATCTGGAGGAATGGAAGAACATGGGAAAGTACATGGGAAGAAAGCTGGTGGTGGTGCTGCTGCTGTAGTAAGTGCTAGCAGCAGTAATAGTATAGTGGAAGCAGCGTCACCCTCGTCGTCGCCTTCTTCCCCGTTGTCAGCATCGGCATCCCTGGAAAGCAACAGCAGCAGTAATCAAGAATCCATGTCCCATGGCACCACTTGTATCAACACAGGTTCTCCGCGTACCACCACTGGTTCCACTAATATTACTCGTATCAGCAGTGGGATTAGAGAGGCTCTGTTGCGTAATCTCCTTTACTTCCGCTGCCTCCTCCTGAAGCATGTAAATGAGGGTCATTGGAATGAGCTCATCTCTCTCCAGTCAAACGAGGAGAGTCGGAACGATGTCACAAGCCTAGAAAAGACCACTCGCATCTTCACATTAATCAAAAAGACCTTGGCTGAGATTAATCATCCAGCTATGAACGAAGTTTATAAGCCGGATGTACACAAACTTGTTGGTATTATAGAAATCAACGCTCTCAACATTAGCATATCACAAAATGTGGAAGTCAGCGGACTTTTCCCCACTTTTTCTATGATGGAGCATAGCTGTATCCCCTCTGTCAAGTATTATCTTGTTCCATGTTCATCCGAGAAGAAAACGTCAACATTTTTTGAGCTTTACTGTCGCTCAGCCATAAAGCACAAAAGTGGAGATCATCTCAGTGTGGCGTACACAAATGCGATGTGGAATACCGAAAAGAGGAGAGAATTTATGAAGAAAGAAAAACATTTTTGGTGTGACTGCTCAAGATGTAGAGATCCTTGGGAGCTGGGATCCAATTTTTCCACAATTCTTTGCCCACTGCAGGAATGCCGAGCTCCATCCGTGCCCGTACTTAAGAATATAAATGCGGGAGTGGCAGCCGGCAATGAAATTCAGTGGAAATGTAGCTCTGCCAAATGTGGAAAGACATGTGCTGCCTGGCAAGTTAAGAAAGTAGACACAAAACTGTGTGAAATGGTTGGGAAAACTAAACCTTCAATTGAGAGCTATAAGGAATGCTTAGCGAGAATGGAAGAACTTGTTCATCCTGACTATTATTTATGCTGCATTGTCACACACTCACTTATTCAAATGTATGGACATGACACTGCCTCCGTCCATGACAAGAAGCTACTTGAAGAGAAAATTGCCCTTTGCAACAAGTTGCTTGGAGCGATAAAAAAGCTCGATCCGGGACATGCCGTCCTAAATATTTATGCCTCTGTTGTATTCTACGAAATGCATTCTGCCATTCTAGCAATGGCCGGGGCGGAGGTCGACGATGATTATCATATTCTGCGAAATAATCCGGAAACAGTTAATTTAGCAAAAGTATATCTTCAGAAATGTATTGATTGCTTTAAATATGAGTTTCTCGAACTCCCAGAGAACAAACTAAAGATTTTGGCCATCAAGAAACTGGAATATTTGACTCTTGTAATGAATAAAAAATGAACTGAAAAAAACGGATTGCCCATATTACGAGAAGACCATGCTCGTGCCTAAAATAATAATTTATAATACGAAATTACCGATCTTAAAGGTGCCACTGTTTATAATCAATAGCTTTACAATTTATTTGAGAACATGAATAAATAACAGTCCAATGATAAACTTACGAATAGTTGTCTTAACATGAGACAGTATGTAAAATTATTAAGGCATTTTGATCATTCTCAGATGTCCGAAACGTGCAGAGAAGAAAACATTAATTGCGTACTAAATTTTGGTAACTTTGAATTTGCGATATTGCGACTGCATTGCCCAAAAATTACAGAGCGATTGAAATGCACAACTATAACAAGACGGTGAAGCTCCATCATTATCCATCTAGAAATTCCCAATCCAGCTCAGGACTCTCATGTAAAATTGAGGTAATACGGCCGAGGGTACCACTCAGAGTTTTTAGGGTATCTTCAGCTCTGTGTAATCACAATAAGATACTTTATAAGTCCACACATCTACAGATACTTTCATAGCACATTTGTTAGATTAATTTCATACTCAGATTTTATTATCTGCGACTCTTCCATCAATTTAGCAATGGGAGGTGACGGGCAAAGACGATTCAGCGGACTATTCAAACTCTTTGCCATGACAAGACCTTTGGCTGGACTGGATTTTGCAACTGGTGAAGACGAGACGGATGCTGACTTGCTCATAAGTTTTGTCAAATTGCTGTGACCTCCTCCGGAGACTGAGTTTGGATTGGCAGAACCAACAGGATTCAGTTGGTGTTTGGCACTTGACCCCTCTTGATTATGATTAGGTTGTCCATTGGACTGGTCCACGGGTAACCCTAAAAGCCTAGAATGGGATTTACATCTACTTTCCATAATTTCAGCTGTTATAGCGTTAAGCTTCTCCGCCACGGAACGTAGGTTATCTACCAGCTTATGATCATTCTGTACTTTCTCCAGCTGTGACCTATATGAATAGAAATATAATAAATTCATGAGCCGTATAACTGGCATCATTTCAAGTCGTTTCTAACTTACGTTACGTTGTGAGTAATTGCTTCTGCAATCTGGTCCCGCTGAACAACAAATTGGCATACGTTGGCCACTAGAGCTTCACTATGTCCACTATTTATGCTTCCATCCGAAGATCGGCCATCTTCATATATTCTCAATACTGTATAATATCTGTGGAATTTTGTCAATAAACTAATAATTCAATCTATCATACATGTGGCCAACATACATGTAGGCGATGTTAATCTTACATTTCCTCAAGTTTCGATTCCGACACAGGTTTCAAAACTACTGTTTCACACCAATTATCTAAACAGCCGCAGTAAAATGTTCTTAATGTCTCCATTTCGGATTTCCAGTACGATATTCCCGAACCAGAAGGATCTTCTACATATTTCTTAGCCTTCCTTTCGAGATCCTCCAGACGAGTTTCCAATTCCAAGATTTTTTCAAGGCATGCACCAGCCTTGTCGATGCTACTTTGCAGGTTTCTCAATTCGCCAACATATTTTAAAACTATGCATGCCCTTCAAGAAACATTAAATCAAACGGAAATATTGAGAGCTTTTTTTGCAAACATGGTACTGTATGTTTTATAGTTCTTATAAACTCAACATACTTTAACGCATTGCTAGCTTTTTTCAGGGTTTCAACTTTCTCAAGTTCAGCCTGAATAAAGTAAACCGCACATGACCAAATAATACGCAGCCTCAATGGATCTTTGATGTTTTGCCAAGAAGTCAAGAAAGTGTTGACCAGTTTTGGCATTTTCAGCCTCTGCTTGATCAGATCTGGCGACCGAGGTATTAGAAACAAATCTGTAAGCTATAATAAAACCACGATAGCAATGTAGCTAATTACTGAGAGTACAAAGCGTGTTATAAAAAATTACTCCCTGCTGACTTTATCCTTCTGCAATCTGCAATACGTACCTCCAAAAACTTTGAGGCAATATCTTCCTTTTTAACATCGACTCCATCGTTAGTAAGAATCAGTTGATTGTCCACAGATAGTCCGGTATCGCGAGCTATCAATTGCTGAATATCTCCCATTTTTGTTGACTTTCCTGTCGCGAATCCCAAACGCTTTGAAGTTGTCCTGATGTGAAGCGACTTTGTACTTAATATATTGGCCAGCATTTGAAGTCCCACAACAGGCGTACAGGGCGACGGGGATCGACTTTCTGCTTCATCCAGAGAGTGCAATTTCTTTCCCCTTCGACTAGGATCTAATTGCAACATGGTGCGAAGCCATGCTTCAATGCATTGTTTAAACAAGCTTTAAATAAAAACAAAAACAACTTACTGAAGTATATAAACTATGGACTATGAAGTAAATAATAAATATACATGGCTTCATGAAATTAGTTATCTTCTTACTCTGTGCAGTGAGTGTAGAAAGGTATAGTTTTTGAAAATTCGATTTCTCTGTTGTCTTTACGATGAATACATATTGCGTCCTTTGGTTTTTCTTCAACTAGTGGTAACCTAATTTTAAAATTATGTTTAACTTTCGTTTTATGGT
This sequence comes from Dicranocentrus wangi, assembly GCA_036850665.1. Classification (NCBI taxonomy): domain Eukaryota; kingdom Metazoa; phylum Arthropoda; class Collembola; order Entomobryomorpha; family Entomobryidae; genus Dicranocentrus; species Dicranocentrus wangi. The sequence continues at coordinate 70,780 of JAANSN010000234.1, forward strand.
CAATGGGCACGGCTAAAAGTTTGAAATAAGATATTACCATTGCGAAGGCGATTCTCCATGAAGAAACGGGCGCATTCCAGTCATTATTTCGAAAGCGATTAATCCAAAGCTCCAATAATCTACTGTTTTGTCGTACCTAAAAAGGCAAGTAATTTTCAGTCGTATACCAGCAGTGAATACAATTGATCATAAATAAATTGCCCAGTTTGGGGCTAGTCAATTTATTTACTAACATCTTTCCCAAATATATCTCGGGCGCTAAATACTGCAAGGTCCCTACCACCGTTGAGCACAAATTCGAGCTATTCGAAAGATCTTTGGCAAATCCCAAGTCGCTCAGTTTGTAAATAACCTTTGTAATAAATGAAAAAGGAGATATAGTTGATTTCATTACCCATACATTAATATTGTTTCATGTTGATTAGGATTATGAATGATTTTGTACATTATTGGAAGAATCATAAAAGATCAAAATGTTTTCTGGTTTCAAATCCCTGTGTATGATACTTTTCTCATGTAGGTATGTAACGGCTTTAGAAACATGTTCCAATATCGTACGGACTTCCTTCTCTCTCAAACCACAGATATTTTCTGGACGTTTTAACAGCTTCCTAAGGTCTCCACCAGAGCAATACTCCATGCAGAGTAGAGGTAATTGGAATTGGGGAGACGGGGTTTCTGAAAGATCACTTCCAATATCCTTCCCAAGAAAAGCCTGAGGAACAGGTATGGTGGATCTGTGCAATATATTCCCATTTATAACAACCTTGTAAATGTAGCAGTATCTTTAGCATATACCATTTTTATTATAACGAATGTTTACACATACACAACAAACTGGCAGTCAATGGAGTTATACATGATATCCACTTCCTTCTGCCATCGCTTCTGCATTTCTATGCTTAGTTTATCGTTTGGCTGTACTCCGGAACGAATCTCGAACCTCTTAACGGCTACATGCAAACAAAATACACATTACCATTACATAACGGCACAGTACACAACCAGTGAACAGACTAAACGTTAACATGTTAAAGTTTTAAAAAACTGCAAGAATCGTACCAGCACAATTTCCAGTTTTAATGTTTTTCCAAAGACCCACAGAGCCAAAACTCCCCCTACCCAATAATTTTTGGCACTTCCAGTCTCCAATTTGCTTCCCTTGTTCCATCGTGGATATGATTGTCACAGATATGCTTGAACCCGAATCTAATTGCAACAAGGAATAAAAATTAATGATCGTAATCATGAATGACTGTAAGCGAGCGAATGACTCTATACATTTAAAAGCGAGTATGAGTATGATTCGATACTTACCTGATGACCTAACTCAAAATTCCAAAGTTTTGGTTAAATAACTGATGGTGATTGAAACAGGATAATAATTTGATTAATGTCTCACTTGCACTATGGTTAAATGGGTATTATGGGTTGTAGTAGATTTGTGATTTGTCAACAAGATTATTGTATTTTTACAGACGCGTCACGCGTGGATGGAGGAATCAACATCAACTCTTTGATTGAAAAAGGTGCATTACAATTTTACAGATGCAAAATCCCATATTTTATCCCATCTTTAGTCTCATCAAAAAATGTTGAAAGTTGTTCTATCACAAGCAAACTCAACTTTACATGAATGGAAGACTATTACATATTATGTACATCTATATCTCAAATACATTCAAATTATATCATTCATTCATTACCAACTCACTTTCAACAGTCTCAAACTCAAAACTCTAATGATGTATCACAAACAAATCAAGAGCGAGATAGATACACCACAAACAAGCCCTTTTTGTAAATTAAAAAAATGCTTTATTATTTGCTGTGTGTGTATATAAATCCCATGCTCTCCATTATTCCATTCCATCGATGCACGAAAAAGTTCACCGCCCAGCACAACAGCCATCACTGAAAAACAAATTGTTATTATGCACCACCACCGACGAACCCATTTCCGAAACCTGGTCGTTTTTTAAAGTTCCGATTTGCTGTTTTATTAGGAACACGGAGGAGCTTCCGGCAAAACACTGGTTGCAAGGAAATGAGGACGATGATGGTGATGATGATGAGGATGATGAGACAAGAAGAAGATGTACATTAGTCACATAATCTGTCTGTCCGTGTTTATTGCCTATCTCTCTAGAGTATCAATACAATGCGCAGAACGGCAGAACTCAACTCAACTCTCGCACACTTGAAACGTCTCGTGGAAAATACATTTCCTGAAAACCCCTTGTTTGTGGAGACTAGACTGGCTCTTTGGCAGGAAGATGTTCCAACATGGCTTTCGTTTCGAGTCAAAATTTAACCGCAATAAAATATTTTCCTCTTTATTGAATGTTTCTCCGGAAAAATGTAACAAACTTTGAGAATGTGAAGTGATAAGTGATCGCTGATTGGTTTCTCAAGATTTACACAGTGCAAGTCTTTGACATATTTGTACCAATTATAAATTCTACGGAATTTTTAATTTGTCATTTACGCGTACCAGAATTTTCCAGCAGGTATTAAAATCGTTTACTCCTAAAAGCAGTATTTTTATCCGGAAGAATCGCGTATTTTGGTTGTTTTCGTGTCCTACTTGTGTGGATCTTGTGCGAGTGCGAGTAG
>JAANSN010000235.1:0-41326 GCA_036850665.1 Dicranocentrus wangi
TTGAGCGAGAGTGAAATTTCATTAAAATCTGATCCTTTCCTTTTGACAAGTCGCCTACCATAACTATTAACTGTTGAAGCGAGCGATCGCTAATCCCAGATGGAAAAAAAAACTGTTGATACGCTAAACCATCATGCATCCACTCCACCACACCATCCCCATCATTTCACACTCGTTACAATTCTCGATCCCATCAGCAATGGCCTCCGTATAAAAGGGGATCTACATGGGTTTCATAAATGGGAAGCGCCGTGGTTTGGTTTCCAAACGAAAATAATGTGCACCGTCTGGACAAGCCTAAAAAATCATGCGAGGATAGAAAATGGCGGTTTTTCTTTCCAAGAAGCGAAAAAGGGAACCGAACCATGTCGCAGGGACTCTTGAAGAGTTTCTCTTTTGTCCATCAGCTTTCCCTTCCCTCTTTTTGCTTCCACTCCCTTTTCATCCGTAAGAAAAGAGGGAGTCCCAAAGGGCACGCTCCCCGTCAATAGCTTTTTTTTTATATTTTGAAGCAGGAAGTTCCGGGTCCGCCAAACCAAACCAAATACATATTTTGGCGATGAAAGATATGAGTGGCATTTCATTCCTTAACATGAGAATGTCATGCCAATCTTCGCTTCCCTCCCCCCATCCCCGAAATCCCCTTTCACTTTCAAATGGTCCTTAAAAGTCGGATCTTTTTTCTCAAGGGCGCAGAGATGGGATAAAAGGGAGAGGAGTAAGAGGGGAGCAGCGGGGAAATGCTCAGCCATGAAGATTATATTATGCCAGCTGAAAAACACACTTTTCTTTCTACTGTTAATAAAAATTATTGTACGGAATGAGTGAAATCGGATGAGTACGCTCAATTCGGCATCTCTAACAGAGATGTGCAATTCAGGGTAAAATAGATAGTGCCTGATCACAGGAGTCGGCTCTCCTCATACTACACAGGAAGCCGTCGCCGAGACATTTTGTTGAAGACTGACTGAGTGAGTGAGTAGCAGAGTGATAAGCACATAGGTAGCACGGTTCTCTGAGCACAACTACTACAAACTGATCCTACGCTTCGCTCAAGTTTCACTGGCTTTTTTTTCAGTCTCTCCTCGTTTTTTGGACCTAATCCCTTCGAAGATTATTGCTGGTGGAAATGCACGAACGAACGGAAATTTCTTGGAAGCTCCCTCAAGAAAAAAATATATTTAAAAAAGTGGGGAATGGGGTTGACGGGATTTTTCTTTTCTCTCTCTCTCGCTCTCTCTTTCCCCCCGCGATTCCTCTCGTTATCTGAAATCCATCAATGTTGTAGTAAACCCTTCCAGCAGATGTACTAGTTGATGCCGGAATTTACAATTTGCAATAAATCTACTAGCCCTTCTCCTTCGCTCCGACTCGTGAATAGGAGGCTGTGATTATCAGCACATTTCATGGGCGAGTCGAAAATCTTAATGAATAAAAGGGGAAAATAAAATAAAAAGTTTCATTTTCCTCTTATCAAAGTGGAATTATAAAGTTATTTTCCCTTTCTAAAAATCTAACATCTCGATCTAGTAATAAAACTAGGCCCATCTTGTGCGTACTACTACTACTACTACTACCACCCATTCCCTGTATAAAAATTCACTTAGTTTTTTTCCCTTGTCAGGCGAACCCCCATCAGAAAAAAATAGGTTTTTACAGCTCAGGTAATAAAAAATGGTGTTATAGGGAATAGATATATGTACCATATAGTCACTTTTTGGATTCGCACTGGAAGAAGGGAAACTCACTATCAACAAAGTAATTCGATCTAGCAATAATTGAAAATAAGGATGATGACGATGATGATGCTGAAATTGTGCTTTTGGAGAAAATCAGGGAAAGACTAAGAAAAACCTTCCCGTAACGAGTTCTTCTACGACGGATAAAAACAATAGGAAAACCCCAGGAAAAGGGTAACTATCCTATCCTCCGACCGAAGCCCAAGATGAAGATCAAATCAGGGCTCTGGAGTCTTGCCGCAAAAATCCTTCTCTTTTTTCGTGCAGCAAAAGGAAAAAAGTGGCACCTCTTCCCCCCGCTTTCTAATGATTCGAAAGAACAAAGGATGCCTATGTACGTACACGTTGGCTCTGCTCTGGTCTCCTAATGCATGCCTCCATCCCATTTGTAACATATTGGAAAAGTGTGTAAAAGGAGTTATGTATTTCCTTGCGAGAAAAAGTGAAAGCATCGTTTATCACGGACACCCGCACAAGGCCAGCTTCTCTGTTCTGGTATACAGAGGGAAAATGCAACCAAAGATGAATCCACCACTTCTGCTAGAGCGTTAGTAGTAGAAAGAGGAACAAAAAAGGGTTGGATTTTTTTTCTCTCTCTCTCTCAAGACGATTCTCTCGATCAGGAGATCCATATGATGCGATGTGCTTTACTAAATCCAACTCTGATTTTTACCGTCAAGACAACCAAGTGCAATATTGCACTAAAGCTACATGGACATTATGTCACTACAAAACTGGTTTTTTTTCTTCCTTAAAAAGGTTTTTCTCTTGGAATCCCCTCCCCCACCTCCCGCCACCCCAAAACGTATATAACAACCCAACCCGTTTAGCGGGTTGAGTTGTACACTCGGAAAATTCTCTCAATTTCCGGGATGTGCTGGAGAGAGAAAGACCGAGAGAGAAATCAAGATAAAAATCCATGTAGTAGTCCGCCAATATATTTAGCTGGAATTTTCTGCAACTCTTTTATCGTGCGTGTAAAGGAAAGATACGAGGGCATCTTGACTGGAATTGGTTGGACGTTCTGGTCCTACACGTTATATTATTGTAGAACTGAAGTGCAAAAAACAAGAAAGAAAACCATGAAGAAATACAACAAGGCATTTTCTCGCGTCGAATAGGTATACCTATATATTTTTTGCTTCACCCGGCAAGGATATCAGAGGGGAAAAAGTGGAGGGAAAAGCAGAGAGAGAGAGAGAGAGAGAGAGAGAGAAAGTCAGGGTTTCATTTTTTCTTTCGGGACACGAGAGACAATGTGATGTTGCAATAACGCGAAGGCTAACTTCACACCCGGTGCCTATCCCATTTTCTGAGAACGAGAGACACCAAAAACGGGAAAGAATTGTGCAAAAAACGCATAAAACAAGGGTTATAGCTGGTTACAACTATAGAGCAAGCTGGAGTCGTCCATGAGAGAATAACAGCTTGTGTGTTCTTTGTCGTCAGCTCAATATTTCCACATTTCCCATATATATTGTGAGAGCAGCTCCCAAGTCAACACACACAACAGGAGAAGAAGAAGAAGAGGAAAAAAATGTGGATACCAAAAAAATACCTTGAGCTGGAAGACACATGAAGGAAGTGTGAGATCCTGGGAAAGACGAAATCCCATCTTATTTGATCAACATTATCGACCCTCATCAATTGATTTAAGCAAAAGGAAGCCTATTTGTCCATCATTTCACGGTGTGGCAGGAGGAGAGTCAGGCTCCCTGACAAAAGGTGCACTTTCTCCGCGCTTCCTGTTTTGGACGAAAATGGGAAACAAAAAAGGCATTTATTTTTTGGGGGAGTTTATATTCTATCGTCATCTACCATTGCAATACGCCACCCGCTTGCCCGTTCCCTCCCTTTTTCCCCGGCTTTAGCCCATTGGGACCCTTTGACTTGCATGGTCGCCGAGTGGACAACTCGTGTTTGCAGCCGTTATATCGGTGAGCCCTGTGATGCCCTCTCATAATTGAAATCTAGCATCACTATTTTTGCGTCCAGCCCCTTGTTTTGTGTCACCGGGTCAGGGACAAAATTTAGGTTGGGCGGTTGATGGCGGCGCGGCGGCATCCCGGGACATACATAGATTTGCTCTTAGTTTGATGACTATTTTTTTTCTTCTCAAGTATCAATTCAATTTTTCCCGTGACCTGTCCCCCATTTTGTCGTGCACTGGGAATTTCGGCGTTGGACTGTTGGAGTGACGGGAGTAATTCCAACTTTGTTTCACCTTCCTTCTCTCTCTCCCAAGGATTTCAATAGGGATTCTCTAGCGTAATAAGGGGGCGGCTGCTGGCTGGGAAAGGAGTTCAATTCCTAGATGCACTTTCCCCCGCTTGGAAAGACGCTAACACATTTGTCGTAACTCCATCATACATTCCAGACTTCATTACATTAACGTAGAAAATCAGAAGAAGAAGAAGAAGAAGAAGGGAAAAGCGTTCCGTCCCACATCCATCCGTCAGCCAAGTGCACTGTTTTCCTCGTGTCGAATCACCCTGTCGTCATCATCCCGTTTAAGGTTGGGAACTGCTAATCTCTAATTTTTCATGCATATCTGCGGCTGGGAAAGCGTGTCGGTTCGGGCGTGGGGAAAAGCCACAAGAAAGCGCTTTGGGATTAGCTGACACTTCCAAATCCAATTTTCCTCTCAAAGCATCTCTCTCCTTCTCCCCCTCTCTCTCTCTCTTTCTGCTTTCTTGTCTTTTGTTTCTACCAACTTCTTTGGCAATCATCTCGGAAAAGGATTATACGGGTCTATACAATAGACTGACTGGAGGGAATACATCCTGGGTGACAATGATGTAGAGGAAAACGTGCCTCCCAACTTTTTCCGAGACGATACTCTGTAGCAGATGGTGTTTAGGCAGTTGGCTTATTGGCAGAGAGAAGAGTTGTGAAGAATGAAATAAATTTCTCCCGATAGATATGTCCACAGTCTACCAATCATAAAAGACAGCCTGATCGTGAGAGACTCTGACAAGTCTGGGAGATGAGACTGGGGGAAAAATCATCCCATTGATCAGAATACTATTATTAGATTAAATATTTGAAGCAAAAGAAGAAGAAGGAAAAACTGAAGAAAAAACTCTGGCGCAGTTCTATATATAAAAAATACCTCTCAGCATTCCAAGAGCTCCAAGAGTAGTATAGCTCCTTTTTCCCGGTAATTCAGTTTCTATCCCTTTTTATTTAATATCCGCGCAATAGAAAATAGAAGAGTCAATTTCCACTCCTTTAAATAGTCTAGTCACCTGGAATCTGTCATGGTTTCTAGTAGAGGAACTCACGTTGCGTTCATTAAATTTCCACTTTTCGCCCTCGACAAAATCCGCCCGTAAATATCCCTTTTCTTCTTCTTGAAGGAAGGGAAACCAACCCAGGAACAGGAATAGCAGAAGCCAGGCTTCCAGGTGGAGGCACCAAAAAGGGGTAGAGAGAGAGTTCCTTTCTGTCTCTCTCCTTATTTTTCAACATGAATGGAAACGATTTCGCAATACATTCTCATTTCCGGTGATATAAGCACACCGTGTAAAAAGGGATGCCCAAAACCCAAGGTAGAAAATAAGAAGGAGTAGAAGTAAAAAGAAAAATCCGGCATTCTATTCACCTGAACTTTTTCCAAGATTGTCGTTATTACTCTAAAGAGTACAGTTGCTCCTTACAACTCCTACCATTGTTTCTTGAAGTATGCTCTACACACACACAATAGGTGCAGGATGCAGGAAAGGCTCCGTGAACAGTCAACTGGACGACTCGACGACGACGACGACGACGACGAATGGCAATATATTTATTCCTCTACGCCACCATATTATTCCGTATTATTTTCTCCCACGGCAGTCCAGTCCATACGACACAAAGAGGAGTGTTGCATACAAGGCAAGGCACACGTTTTTCCGTTCTAGCCTGTTTTGTTCAAATCTGGATCTTATAATATAACGGGCTCTTATCACCGAGGAACATGAGAAGGAGCCTTTTTGCATTCCCTTTTCATCTTGAATAGGATGATGCTGCTGCTGCTAGTTATAACTGGAAAAGAATGTAATCAGGTTTCCAGGTGTATAGCACTCCTCTGGTCCTCCTCATATTATATGCCTCCGTGGATGTTCCTTTTCAACAATTGAATTGCTCATAGTGACATGACATACTTTGTCATCACCTTCATCATCATCATCATCCAGAAACTGGGGAAAAGCTGGTGAGAGAAAAGTGAGAGAGAGAGAGAGAGAGAGAGCATAATATACGTCTTGTGTGTAGAGTTCTCGGGCCCGGCCTTGAAGCAATAGACAAATATGAGATGGATTCGTAGTGTGTACGTGTGAGCGAGTGAAACAGGGTGGAAAGGGTGACAGTTGATGGGATTCCTTGTTCTGTTTACTGGAAGCCTTAAGGCTTTTTTTCTTATGATTTTCTCTCGTCGCGTTCGCACCATCCGACGACGATCCTCTCTCTCTCCCTCTCTGTCTCTCTCCAGGAGAAGAGCAGCCTGTGTCAAATGTTTTTTTGAGAGTGGGAGTGTGACGCTGGGAACTGCATCTAAAGCACGGTATTATTCTGAATATTTGTAGTAGGAACAAAAGCGGACTTTGCTCCAGCCTAATTTATAAATATCCCTTTCTTCCTATTCACTTCCAAGCAGGCTGGATGGGTTTGCCTTGCCTTTTAAGGCAAAGTATTTAACGCTCAATAATAATAGCCGTCGTAACCTTTGATTGTGTGTCTGTCTGTCTGCTCTCTGCATATGATTGATAATTACAAAAGCTGAACGATCTGCAAACAAAAAACATTCCTTTGTGTAAGGTAAAATGTGATTTTAAAAAGAAGCTCGTATAAAACGCCATATAATTCTCTATTCCATTTGGAACTGGTGGTGGTGTGGGTCAGGAGGTCAACTAAAATTTGTCATGTGCTCAACACCACCACCACCATCTGCAACCACACTTTTCCTTATAGCGACTCAAGTTTATTTACACACTCTTGTTGAATACTTAACCAGTGATTCAGCTGAAAAGTTGGGAGATCACATCCGGTATAAATCCTCACTACCATGGGGACTATCACACAGGGCGCCGCCTGCAACCCAGTCTTTTTTTTTCGGCTTGACTTTTTCTCCCCAACTACTATAGATCGAGTCAGTGTGGAAAAGTGCTGGCTGTGCTGCTGTGTGAGTAAGTAACGACGCAACTTGGCGCTGGCTGCCTTGTGTATGATTTCTTGCACAAGTGTTGATCATAGATTAGCATATAAGCTGTCTAACTGTCTCCTTCTTTCTTTTCTCTACAAGCAAGGGTTGACTTGCATAAAGGTGGTGGTGGTAGGTGGTATAGGTGGTGGGTGGTATGCATGGTATAAAGCGGAATGCGAATCATGTCTCACTCTCACTCACATCAGCACACAGTCAGATGAGCAATCTTGAATGCCCAACATGACACGCTATAGACGGCGCTATATAGAGTGTGTCGACGAGTGAGAAGAAAGTGGACTCTAACAATGTTTGTCATCATCATCATCATGACGATATATACTTGAGTGCTTAATATTATGCTTGTCTTTATAGCGCCAAAAATGTTCACCACATTAGACCTTCCCTTCCTCCGTCCCTTCTTTCCCTTCTTTTTAAATATATACACACATGCTCACTGTCATCATCATCATCGCCAACATATATATAAAAAAAGTATTCCTTGCAACAAACAGTAACGATTTTCTTGGTCTAAAGAACAAAATGAAGAGGAAGATGCGGAGAGCACGTAACAGTTGCTTGTTTCCCTTCTCTCTCTCTCGGAATAAATATGCATGTTTTTCTCCTTCTACCTAAATCGTCCCTCTCTCTCTCTCTCTCTCTCTCTCCAATGCAATGGAGAAGTGTAGTCCGCATTTTTTTTTGAGTCCGTGACAAAAAATTCTTTTTTTCTTCACTTGCTCCGGGCTCCGCTCTCGGAAGAGTCGACATTGCATGACGCTTCATATTGTGCTCCTCCACGTCGTGTCCCTCCTCTGTCCAAAAAACTGCTACTACTACTACTACTACATACAAGGGGAATTCTTTGGGAGATATAGAGCTCATCACCCTTGGTGCACATGCGATATTCGTAGATTAATGTCCCCTGCCTGCCTGCCTGCCTACTCCTTCTGATGATGCATATTGTCATCTTGTGCTCACTCAACTGTCTCAGCAAACTTGGCGCATCTCACTTTCCGCAAGTGGCCCAGGAGGAAACATATTCAAAATGGGATTGTTGTGGATCAGAGATAACCTTATTTTCCTAATAAGATAAGACCCGAGAGAAAGGGGGAGGGAGAGATATGGGGGTAGTATGGAAGGCCGAGTTTGGAGATTCCCGAGCTGTAAAAAAGAGTTTTTTTTTCAAAGGAATTTCGCACACTTTAAAACAACCGGTTAGGAGCGGCCTTGTGGCGGCGGCGGCGGGTGACGACGACGGTAATGATGGTGGGAATGCATTATTATCAGGGAGGATGATGATGATAACACGAGTGAAAATTAAATATGTATGAAAGTGTGCTCGCAATTCAATAAATGTTGGTGGTTGGCGGGATGCTATATGTAGCTATACGGGTAGGCTGCTGCATATGTCGCCCGTCGCGGTTGTAAAAGCGCCTCTGTAAACCAAATGTCGTGTAGTAGTAGCCTCCTCGCCTGGACTCTCTGGTCCACTACTATTGGGTGTATGAGTCGGGGGATAGAGACAAAATGCGGATTTTCCTTGAGTGAATGTCGTCGGCAAAGGAATGCTCCCATTTGTTCCCTTTTTGCCTGCTCAACTCATATAATGTCGACATGTAAGACAATTACTCTTTTTCCTCTCTGACATTTTCAAATATAAGCGGTGGTGGTGGTGGTGGTGGCAAGGGGCAACTGAAAAGGGTGAAAAGGGGGAAGCCGGATCTGACTGGGAGTTTGCGGTTTGAATGTTAAATGGCATAATTTTCAGGGTAGTAGTGTGTCACCTCCTCCGCTCCTCCGTACACACACATGCACTTCTCATATATATCTCCTCCTTTGGATAATCGGCCTCACGCATTCCGTCGCCCTCTACAACACGTTTCCCAGTGGTAAAAGTGTGGAGTGACATATGGCATTGGAATTAGTTTGTCGACGACTCTAGTTCCCCTCTGGAATGTTCAGCAGAGTCGGACGGAGGGGCAAAAAAAACATATAATATTGCTGAACTCTGCTTTTTCTATCTCCTCATCCTGACTACTGAAACAATGGTAAACATTAAAACTTTTTTTGGGGACAGTTTCAGAGTGTGAGCAAGCAAAGCAACCCTCGACAAAAAGAAAAACCAATCATGTTCCCTGCTCCTTCCTTCCTCCATGACTCTTGATTTGGGAAAGAACCCTTTTTTCCAAACTTTTCACAAAATTCATGGTTGTCGATCCACCTCGTAAATATTAAACGCACAAACAAACTGGGAATATAAAAAAACAAACTTTTTCCTATTTAAATTCGGAATAATAATGGAATTTGCATTGGGAAGAGCTTAACATAACTTTATGTCGATATAATATGGAGAAAACGTGTCATAATAGTATAGCAATATATTATTATTATATGGCTATTTACCTCTTCTTCTGATAACATCTTATCTTTCCTTTTGTGACAGTCATCATCATCAGTCAACAATATCACCACCAGTTTTTTTTACTGAAACTGGGTCAATGGCATGCGGAAAAAAACTTTAAAACATAAATGCAATGCACCTTGTTTCCCCTCCCAAATAAGCGTAACCTGCAGGCATGCATGCATCCTTTTGCATAATTTTGTTGACTGTTCATACGTGCATGATTTTAGTGTTGTCGTGGCTGCACTGCATCATTATTATTTGCCTAAAATGAAAGTGAACATTTGCTTCCGTCTCGAGGGTAAGTAAAAAAAATACTGCCTCGAGTTCTGCATGCCCGTCATTGCATTTTGTGTTCCTGCTGGCTGAAGCATTTAGCTTGATTGTGACATCCTTTGTTTATATACTCCGAGGATGAGGATGCGATGTCCTCGAGTGAGTTTTTATTATGGGGTGCAGATGTGGAGCAATGTGTTGATATGTTTTTTTTTGTCTTTCGAGAGTTTCCAGCGTTTACCTTCCCCCAACCACTTTTTTTTTAACCTGATTGAATTTTGTTTTGCTTTGTACTCTGCTGCTCCCGGTTTCCCGGTAGTCAAGCCAAGCATTTGAAAGCCGGTATATTGGGTTTTTGTTTCTTCTAGTATACCAAGACAAGCTGCACAAGTAAACTTTTTTTTGTAGCTAAAAAACCGCTGCTGCTACCTGATGTTGTTGTTTTTCTTCTGGAACCATTTCACCTTCGTTATTTAGTCTTGGTTAGTGAGTGATAATGTTGCAAGTACAGTTTTTTCCCTATCGACGACCAAAGCTATCTACCTTGATGTTTAACCGCAACAGTCGTTTTCACCAGTTGTGCCCTTTTTTTACGATGGGACCAATGGAATTCCGGCATGCTACCTAAATCCCTTTTTGAGTGCAATCCCACACTGTTGTTACATGAGTAATAATATGACACGAATATTCGGGTTGTTAGTTTGGTGTTGTAACCGTTCGTTGATTACGGAATTCATTTATTTTATTTCTCAAAATCTCTAATCACATCCCTATATATATATGTATATATCTACAAACCTCCCACGTGTTTCCAAGCAGCCCTCAAACTACAAACCGCAATAATCCATCTGGATTGTCCAAAACGGGAAAAACCAACACTCGTCTCCAAGTTACCTTCTGCAAATGACAATCTTTTTGGCCCAAACAATTTACCTAGTCCAACTGGACCACACCATAGTCGTCCTATGACAGTTGGAAATGATTACCCTCCTACTAACCCACAGTGTATATATAATACATCTTCCTGCATCCACCCACACACACACACACATCTTTTCTTTCGTTTGGGGGCCAGCGAAAGCATCAAGTTTCCCTTTCGGATTGTATTTCACTCGCTACTCCGTAACAAAAACACTTGCCGAAATCTTCCCAGGCACACAATCCCTCTTCACTGACGACAAAACAAAAAAAAACTCTCAACGAGGAACAAGTTTAACCGAGCAAGCCTCATCATCATCACGATATTGCACAATAAACCAGCTCTTTTACCCGTTTCCTGCCACACACCAGAATAATTCATGGGAATCCGAGCCGGGAGCACACACACACACACACACACACACATGCATGCAGCATGATATCCCATGTCTTCTTATATTGCTGCTGAGGAGTTGTGTGTTTGTCCCAAGCTTCATCATTGCTAATTTTACTACTACTGCCATTCATTTTCCCTTTCACTCATTAAACTTGTCTCCCTTAATGCGCCGCATTACATGGGGAAAACTCTTGTGCAAACAAGTACAAAGAGGAAATAATATATAGGCGGCCGTCTCACTCCAAATGTTTTTCTTGATCGTAGTATTATTTACATGGATGTATGTTATTTGTGCTCTTTCTTTCTCACTCACTGGAGGAGTGGTCTCTAGGTACTTCCGACTTGCACTCTCTCCTCTTTCCCCCCCTGTTTTCCTTCTTGTATTAAACAATTGTCTATAGTAGTATGTAGTAGTTTTGGATGGGATTTTATGCATTTGCCTTTCTCTCCAGATTGCAGAGTCCAGCTCCACAGTAGCTTGTGTTAGGCTAGGTTAGGTAGTATTATTGCCAGCACGGAATATTGTCACAGTGTTTAATTCCCACCACTTTTTTTCACGAGTCGCTTACCATATTTCAAAAAGCAGCTGGTGTGTGGTATAAATAATGAACAAAGTTTTTATTATTATATAATATTTGTACAATTATTGCAGCGCACTATTATTATTCTGTTATTACCGTCGTCCGTCGTGGAGGATGGGTTTGAGGTTGGCGGAATAATTCACAGGGATAATAAAACAGCAGCAGCGCACATTTTCATCTGCGAAATAATGAACCTTTTGAATAATAATAATAATATGGAGGAATTACGTGTTCAAAATGGCTTTGAAACTACATAATAATATTCATACGTGTGGGGCAAGTGTAATGGTCACCCTGTAACTGTCAGTATTAGCCCATTATACCAGGCAGAGGAGGAGGAGGAGGAGGGGGATTGTGTTAGCTCTCGCTGTTTAAATTCGAATCAAGGCCTCGGAATGGGGTCGTTAGTAAAGTGGGGTAGAGCAGGCAACTGGCTGGAACGCGCCGCGTCGTCTTGCTGCTATTCAATAGATTAGGTGAAAACGAGTTGAACCACTAACGTTCCCGTTCTAAAAAGCACATTTATTTGCATTTTGTCCATGATGAAAAATATTTCTTTTTCGAGGAAAACTCGTGTGTGTGGAATGAAAGGAAAGGGGCAATTCCCTCGGCAAATATAGACTTCCATTCCCCCCTTTCTCTCTCTCTCTCTCTCTCTTTCTCTGTTTTCAATACCTAAGACGAGATACAGGGAGGGAGATGGACTTGGGAAAAATGGATATTTTCCGAATTACCTCAGGAGCAACTCGGAGGGAGTTCATGAAACTGTTTCACTTCCAAAATTTGCTCTCCTCCACTATTTCATATTTTCCACTGGGGACTAATATAGCTCTGTTATGGTGGCAGCATGGTGGCGTGGGTAGTAAAGAGATCAAAACTGGAGATATATAAACAGCATAGACGGCTAACATACTGACTCCCTTTTCGTGTCCCTCTGTCGTAGGCACAAAGTGTATCCCAAGCAAACACAGACATTTTTTTCCAGTTTTCTTTTCCAGTTTTCAAAAAAAGGAGGAAAAAGAGAAAAACCTTTTTTCATCTCCCAAGTAACTTTTTCCCTGCCACCGTCCTCGCCCTTTTTACATAGAAAGTGGTGGCAATAACTCTTTGCAGATGTCCAAGAATATCTTGGTTAAATGGTAGCTCAGAGAAAATAGTGTTGTAGTCAGGTTGACTCTCTCTCTCTCTCTCTCTCCCTCCCTCCCTCTCTTTCTCTGCGTCTCTGTGCTACTTCTCTCAACAAATATTTATGTTAGTAAGCAACTGAATAAGGTAATACGACAGCGCGCCCGGGTAAACTAAAAAGGGAAAGCAAGAGTGCCAGCGGGAAATGAAATGCCGCCGCCGCCGCCGCCTTACCAGTGCATTTTACAAAACAGATGTAGTAGAACTGGTGGAGGACAACGACGAGGGCGAGGACGACGATGTAGGTGGTGCAGAGCAGAGTGTGAGAAAATGTGTGGAGAAAGTTAGTTGGGTCCATGTTTACCTTTCAAAGGAGGGAAGCAATGGGCGGCTGGCTCCGTGTAGTTGGAACACGGGACCAAACAAACTCTCCTCGGGATGGACGGGCAAAAAATGAGCCAACTAACGACGCTGCCTCCATGAATGTTTTATCATGTTTACTGTGTAGCGAACAAAAAGAGAAAGAAACCTTGAAGCCTGACAATGACAAGCCAGCCAGTGGTCACTATATACTGACGCGCGCTGGCTCTATGAGGGCCATGCTGGGCCCCTCGGCCAAAGTGTGGGAGGTGAGGTGAGGTGGTGGAGCTGGGAAATAACAGGGCTAGAGTTTTAAATAATATAATATCCATCCCCATATTGCTAGTTAAAATGGGGTTGGGTATAGTCAAAAAGTGAGACTACGGCTACAGATGATACGAATTACAATTGCATAGCAATATGTAGTTAATGTGTGCCTGTAAAATCCTCCTCCTCATCGTGTAAAGGTCGCCTCCGGAACGGGCTGGACTAGGTAACCACGATGTACATACATCTATATCGAACACAATAGGATCAATGTGATACAGCGTATTATGACGAGGCAGAGAGGGATATAGGAAACGCCACACAATGACATCCATAAAGTACTACCACTCGTACGTAGTCAACCAACACAAAAGAGTTCGGCTAGTGAACATAATCCCATCATTATTATTGCCCTCACTTTGTTTCCTTTGTCTTGACAAATTATCCACTTAAATGGCATGTCCTTTGGCATATGCACCAGATGGGAAAATGGACAATAAGGAAAACTTGGCTGACTTTGAGCAAACACACTGGTTTTGGGTTTCCAAAAACCAATAAAATAATTGGAACACGCCATTTAAAGAGTAAAATAAATATTTCCAGTTGTTTCTTAAAAACACTGCTGCTCCACTCACTACTCCGAGACTCCGACCCGTTCCTTCGTCGTCTACTACTTGATTTGAAAACAGAAATCGCTCAGCGACGACGACTAGCATGTTGTAGTCCATTTGCTGTGAAAGTAAGTGGTGTTCGCTCGCTCGCATGTGCATGTGTGTAGTAGGATTCCCGGGTGATAGCTTTTCCCTTTTTTTCCCAAGACAAATACTCTCCCAAGTGTAATTTTGGCATTGAGACAGGACCTATACATCTGCGGATTTCTACCCGATCCGGCATCGGGCTGAGTGAGGTACCAAACTGGTCGACAAAGTGAAACTTGGGCTACGCTGTTGGAAGCTGAAAAATGGCGTATAAATTATTAACACTGAGCATTAGTCGTAAATGTGAACAGCAGAGGAGTTCCTATTTTTCCTCACACACACACATTTCCCCCCGTTTCCACTAGTCCCAGCTCCTTCTCCAATCTAATCCAGCAGTGCTCTATAGGCACTCCAGTTCTTTTTTTAGCTAATGTTGAAAATTGGTAGAAAATAGTAATGAGGCAACATCCATTTCCATATTCATCTGGAGAAAAAAAAACACCGAAATCCCCCGCGAAGGTCACCACCACGGCGGTGGCGGACATGTCTCTGAACAAAAAAAAATCTCTATATTCACCGTCGCTCGGCGGAAGACCACTGTCGACGCGTCTCTGAGTAATAAAGGATAGTTTTTGCAGATTATGTACATTCAAGTGCCATTCACGCAACGGCTCTGTCAAAACTTGTGCACCCTTTCCGTTAAAAAATTGAAGAAAAAAAAAGAAGCTTTCTCTCCCACTCCCTCTCTCTACAACTCTCTCTCTCTCTCTCTCTCTCTCTATCTGGTTTCGAGAGAGAAAACCGGTAGCTCCACACACAGAGTTTTTATTTGTCACTGGGTATTCTCCATCTTTCCACCTTGTTTGATTTATAACTGTGTTGGATTGTGTACATAGGTTTCCCATTCATTTCATTTCATCAATAAAGGGGATTGGAAACCTTGTCAAGAACGGGGGCAGAAAAGGAGAAAAAAGCTCTGAGAACTCAAGTTTTTTCCCGTCTTTTTCTCCAACCACATGAATGCTAGAATTCAAACAAAATCACTTTGGAAAATCAGCTGCTTTCTACGAGAAAAGGAAAACCTTTTCTTTCTTTCCCAACTCCACACACATTTTTTCTCTTTCTCTCTCTCCCTCTCTCTCTCTCTCCTCCAGTTGGGTTTCCTCCACACGACGGAGGCAACATTACTGGGAAAATTGTTAAGATGAATACGAACTATTTTCTGTGCATACAAAAACAACCTCTCTCTCTCCCTTTTAATACCTTTTCAATCACACTTTACCAAATGAGCTTGTGATACCCCTATTTACCCCCGTCTTCCGTCCCATTATACCACCCAGAATTTCCCTTAATGCCACCTAAATTTCCTTCGACTTTGAGAAAGATGAATATCTTGGAGGGGGGAAAAGTAGCTAAAACCTCATCTATATGGATAACGCCTTTCTGTCTCAAAGGAGATGTGAGAAAGCGATATAGTGGTAGAGGTGGAGGGGAACAGTGAATTTGGAGAAAAGTTGGTGGTGGTGGTGATGGTGGTGTGCCCCTCAAATGAAAACAATTTTCGCCAAGTGTTTGTTCAGAAGAGAACTCTTTCGTTTACTCAAGATGAGTTTTTCCTACTTTCAACTTTATTTTCTCTCTGGGTGCTATATAGTGTGTGGCGCGGGGAGAGATCCACTTCACTACATATATTTCTTTCCTTTGGCTCTCTTTTTTCCTCTAACACCGGGGGAGATTTAGCCAAACCCGCCGCGCCGTTCTGGTTCCTTGAGCATATTTTTTTTACCAAGAAGGGCTGCTGCTCATTTTGTGACATATTGACATGAGCTAGTAGGTAAAGAGAAATAATAAAGTGTTGTCTTTCCATATCTAAATTACATTGTATCCCACTTTAGCCTCCGGTTTCCTTTTTTTGTGCCCAGATTAGCTTCCAGATTGGGAAAGATAAACGTCGGGACGTCAATAAAGATTTTGTTTTTGAAGTGTCAGACTTGTCATAGTTACCAAAGTAATTGGGGTACTTTGCACAGTTTTACTTTCTAATTGGTAAACTGTCGTTATGTCTTGGCGTTACCACAATTATGAGCACATTTTTGGTGTACTTTGCATTGGTGCGCCAGGCTCATTTTTCCACTTCTTGCCTGAAATGCATTTCATTAAATCCCACCTTGCCTTGCAGAAAAATCCGTTAGAGAGAGAGTGAATAAAATGTAGAAAATCGTTTCATTCCAGTGGATGACTCGTCGCGTAATCGTCGTCGCGTTTTGTCAGAGATGAGAACGGGGGTAGTAGCAAGCAGAGCAGAAGTATATATACTAAGCCTTTTTCCTTCTCAATTTCTGCGGACTCCTTGCATTTTCATTATTTTCTTTTTGAATGGGACGGACGGAGGTGAAAGTGTGGTGGCGAAAAGGCTGTGATATGGTAATGTTACTTTCCCCTGGCTGCATATATATTTTTTTGTCATGCATACGTTGAGAAGATTCCTGCTCAGTCGGCGGCTCTTTATTTCTTTCCAGCGAAATGGAACGGGCGGGCGGGCATGCAAAGCCCATATTACAGATACAGATACGACGAGTATCATATCACATCAAATCAACCTGTCTCCATACCCCCGTTTCCACTTTTTTTTCATTTGCCCACAACGACTCTAGTGCTTTGAACAATACCTACCTCACTTGAAAAGTATATACTTACTTCATTTTGCTGGAGAAAAACGTGGTTCGTTGGGCTACGAGTATTACAAGTACGATGGGAAGGAAAGTAGAATTATTTGGAGAAAAGAAGATTATTTGAGAGCTGGTCCTATACCTCCTCGAAATTAAATATATGGAAAGTATAATGCTGTAATAATAATGTGCATATCAAAAAGTGAAATTGCATGTGTAGGCAACTATTTTCTCGATATAACCTTGAATGTTCAGGGATTTGGAGGAGGAGGAGAGGTGGATGTTGTATGCTACAGCAATTTACAAATTTCTTCAATCATGTTTCCATCATCCTTGTTCCAAAGAAAAACCATCATCAATGGAAACGGAACTCACGAAACTCCTCACAGTGAACTTGAGAAGGGTATAATATTTTTTTATTTGCTCCAACGAAACACACACATACAATAGCCGTCGTATAAAACTGTCTTGTTAGGATTTATACAAGGTATTGAGTAGGCGATCTCATCACAAACAACAACAGTAAGTTGAAGTTGGCCATTCGTTCTAGCTCAAATTAGTTTCCACACAATTGCTCGAATCAACAACACTCGAAGAGTTTCATATAAAACACGGCTGGAGCTGGAAACGGCTATTCCCGATTGACTAGAACTAGTCCGTGCAGCGAAATAATATAGCCGACAACCCAACAAAAAGCAGATCAGTTCACTCTGTTTTTTTATAGTTTAAAAAAATACTTTACAGATCAGCAGTTTTTTTTTGACTGCATCAAAGGATATAATGATTCAAAAGTGATAAAATGCAAATTCATCAAAAACGACCTTAATCAAAGTCGATATATGTAATAAATTGGAGGACAACGAACCGCCTAGACAGACAGACTAAACTATCAAACTCATATACGTACGCGACGCGACTACGCGCTGTAGTAAGAGCCTTCGAGCAAGTCAATAATTTCCCATCCCTATCCCATTCAAGGTCTCCTCACCATTATGCCAATTCGACATGCATTCCCAACAGTACACCCGCTGCCCTGCTTCCAATCCCATCAGAAACACTCCTCATCACTCCTCCTTGTTCTCCTCCAGTTTCATTGACGTCTTGATTTGAATGCTACTACTGCTCTGCTGGAAGGTGAGCAAAAAAAAGTAATACGATAATTCATCATCAAGGCCAGAACCAGCCGTATGTATCTCAACAACAACAACACATCCACTTTACATACTACTTGGCCATTCTCCTCGAGAAAGCCTATTCACTCCCCATCATCCCCTCTCCATGTCAAATATTAAAATGTATTAAAAAAATATGAAATCCTACGATTTCATTATAGTGCTCAGTCAGACAGAGAGATCCCAGCATTTTACGCGCAGGGTATTGATGGCATGAAAACAGACACCTGCCAAAACGACTGAAGTATTAAGTGGAAATACACACGCCAACTCTGGAGGTGTCTACTACCAATCTGTTTTATTTATTTATTGATGGACTCACAGTCACTTCCCCCCCCCCGTACTGTATTTTTTCAGGATTAGAGGAGAAAGCTCAAAGGGAGCGTGAGAGAGCAGATTTCTGATGTGTGTAGCATTTTCCTTTTTTCTTTCTCTCTGCTTTGAGATGCTCCTCCACGAACCAAGGGAGAGAGCATTGCATTGTTTACTTACGAATTTATCCACAACGACCGAGCCCCGGCGTATTTTTTTTGTTGGTGCTGCTGCTAAAAGGAAACGTAACGTTCTATTTACGGGGGAAAAACATCGTCGTACATGCTTACCCGAAGGAAATGTATTCCGTTCTCAAGATGTTTTGAGGGAGACGTTAAAACGGATTTTATTGCCGGGCTCGACGAACCACACCACACCAAAATATAAATTCATACACACAGTAATTCAAGATTGTTGAGGGGAGCAGGAGTAGTTTTCTCCTTCTCTCTCAAGTCACAGTGTTGTTGGGAGAGTGGGAGAGGAAGTGTAATGGTGGTGGTGGGTGTGAAAAACTGGAAAAGGAGGGACTGTACAAGTAGTATGTAATGTGATATCTTAATTTATTTCGCCAGACAGATTAATGCCGACGTGTTTCAATTTCCTGGAAAATATTACACCCTATAATGTTTCTCCTCCGTCTCATTTACGTAAAGTAAGCGAAATGATATTATGATCTGGACTGGTGATAATAAAATGTGTATTCAAATAGTTGCAAAACTACTTCATTTGCACGTACTACTAGCGAGGGAGACCTGGAGCTGTGTGTAGCAGCGCAAGTATATGGTTGGTGTACTACAGGGTAAATGAGAAAAGGTTGGCTTCGATAGGAGTCTTTGTGGAGCAAACCCATTACATTCCTCATCTCTTATGATGATGGCACACTTTTACCATCTCTCCGAAATTCCAAATCTTCTCATACACACACATACCTATACACATGCACTATCTCTCGGCGGTGGAAGAGGAGGGTGGTTAGAAAGCTTTTGATTCTTGTTCATGCCCGGAATTTCCACTTTCTCCTGGCCCATCATATCAGTATAGTAGTGCTCGAAAGTTTTTTAAGACGGGGGGAATAAAGTAGTAGTAGTAGTAGTAGTAGTAGTAGTACAAAATGGTTGAAAAGAGAGCGTATGTCGATGTCCACATCCTTATTCATATTCTGCAAACGATATGCTTCAACAGCCATAACCGTTTTTCTCTTCCCGTCACACCATTCATGGGTCCATTGTGGGGAGAATTATACAGTGAAATATGTTGAGCACATGAATCTAGGCGGCGGCGTCTTCCTCCTCATAATATCTTATCTCCAACCAAATCTAGAGTAAATATTTGACTTGATTGTGAATCCATTGGGACGGGAGGCACCTTGCTCATAATCGTATATTACAGCTCGTTCAATTTATTTTTGTGAGGTCAAACTCGGCATCAAATTAGAATTGCTAATAACTAGTAATTCCAATTCAGGGAAATGCGCTGTGTGCTTATAATTTCTGGAGGATGCATAAATGTTACTTACGGCACGGGATCATCATCATCATCATCCTACGTTAGCATAAATCCAGAAATTAGTTTTCATGGCACCCCAGCCGGATTTAGGAGTATATCAAAAGTTGGAGAGAAAATTGTCTAGTTTATGAACAAAACTAGGCGGAAGTAACTCTCATTGCACTGACGTTCTCTGAGGGAGTTCCACAGAAGGAGAAAAAAAACTAATTTGTAGTTGGTCCTCTCTTTGACTCCTTACGTGGTTGATGCTAATGAACGTCGTCGTCAAGGGTACATGCATATATTAGAGATAGAAAATACTCAACTATCCTCATTTTCGTAAAGTGCAGCCAAGCCTGGCATTGCAATGCTAGGTATATGGATTAGATGTTAGCTAAAATTCTCCATATTGTCAAATTGTTGGTCGTTATGCTACAAACCATTTCTTCGGTTATTTCATTTTATTCCCGAGTCTAGCCCAACTTTTGCACACATAACACGAAATGCATATGTAAGCATAGCTATAAGTTAGCCCTTTGCGACACTTTCATTGCGCCTCTACTTCCGGCTCATGCTCATTCATATTCATATTAGTTTACTTTATTCCATCCTTTCGGGAACATTATGGTCAATGGTATTTGACTACTGTGATAAACATTTCTTTGAAAGTTTTGAGTCCTTGTGTACGTCAAGGCATATTATTATTATATACCCTCTAGCTGAGGTTTAGAACAGTCTTTCTTCTTCTTCTCCTTCTTCTCCTTCTTCTTCTTCGTCCTCAAGGTTTCTTCAAAAGAGATAACAATAAATCAATCTTTATTCTCTCGGGATTTAAAACTAAATGAAATACGGATTTTCAACAAGTTTTTACTACCCTGATGCCGGAGACATGGGCTAAAAATGAGAATGTAATTTATAGAGTCACCATTTCCAAAGCAGATTCTCCCGTTTTATTTCCCCGATAAAAGTAAGCCCTTTAAGGCTGCTGGTTGTGTGCATAATACGTATATCACGTTGTTGCTGTACGACGACGACTGTCGGACCAAGATTGACATTTCTATTGGTTATATGTCTTGGAGGCCGCTTCGCTCTACTTGGCTCGCTCTTCTTCTTTAGAATTCTTTAGAATCACAATTGTTGTTTATGTCGGGCTTTGTTTCAAACACGATTGTCTGATTTGAAATCGAATCTGGTAATAAATCCAATCCAGTCAGAGGACTTGTATGCGCAAAACCCGCCCGTTTTGTTTTTCGCTGAAGATGAAAAAATAAATAAATTCCCGTTGGGACTACCGCTAAGAGGATATCACGACGGGGAAGGGAGCTTACTGGAAAAACACTCCGGTATTCCAGTAATGTACCTTGTGTGCTACTAGCACACTCTGTTCATTAGTATTGGTTGCAACATCAGCCAGAGAAATTTTACGGACATACTTAGAACCTCGTCGTATATATACACTACTGCTACTACTACGTGGAATAAATGGGATGCAAGAAAGTTTTTTTAGGGAAAGGATAGATCAAGAGGATTTAATAAGGCGAACTCTCTCTCTCTCTCTCCACCAAACTAAATCCTCGACTTTTACTCCCTGTGAGACCGTCAGATCCCGGAAAAATGGGAAAGTGTAGGGCAAACAATAAACACAAGGAGACAGGGTTAGTCCCTGCTTCATTACGAGATTGAAGGGGCTCGACAACAAGATCAATCAATGTTCCTGTTACAAACAGTACGGTGATGGAGGTGGTGGTGGTGGTGGTGGTAGCGGCGGCGGCGGCAGCAGTACTTATACGGTTTCTAAGTCGGTCGCCGCCTGAAAAAGACGACAGTGGAGAATGCCGAAAATAAATAATTTTTTAGTCAGAGACAGAGACTAAGGCTTTCATCCTCCAGCGTCTACGCCAGAAAAAAAATAACTTCGTGGTAGTTAGTTTCTCTATGTCCCTATGTGACACACAATCTTTGAGTAAAATTGTATACAGTTCCAAACTCAAATTTAAATTTCTAATCGGATTACGCGTAAACTGGTTGACGACGACAAGGGTTGTGTCACCAAGTTGGGGACAACTCTCTGAAATCTGAAAGAAGGCTGTTTTCCCCAGAAATCGAGAGAAAGGCTGAAGGATCAGTTAAAATGTAATTTCTTTTGAGAAACTAACAAAGAGGAAAAACCAAATGCTGCAAAAAAGGATACACTGTACTAATGCAGTATAGGTATATAAATACTCTTTGAGCAAAATGCTGAGAATAAAACCTTCAAATCTACATTGAATGCGGACTAGTTGTACCAAAAATGGTTTTTAAGACATACCTGTTTTCATTTGCATATTGGATGTTTTTGCGCTCTAGCTGGTTGACACTGTCTACAAAACGGTCCATCACGAAGCAGGCAATCCTAAGTAATTGACAATAAAAAATTAAATGGAGCCCCGTTTCCTAAAAGTTAACTGCATCCCAGCAGTATAGCAGGAGTAGTAGCAGTAGCAACAGCAACAATCCATGCCGGAGAGATTTAGATGAAAGATTCTCCCTTGGGACAAGAATTTTTCTTGATTCACTGCCTCATCCCTGACAGTTTATGATCAGGCTTGTATCCTCCTCCTCCTCCTCCTCCTCATTCTCCGCGTAAACGGGAGGAGGCAAGTACAAGGATTTTAATTTCACTCTGTACGTGTTTGAATAGAATGCCATTACCATTATTATTTTGGGCGAAAGAAAGTGTAAGGCAGCTGGCAGCTGATTATTAAAAAAGTTAAGGAAAGTATGATAGTTTTGTGTTGTTTTGGAACATAAAAAAACTTTTTCCTCGTATTGGCCAAAGTATGTATACGTATATAGGGAAAAAAGGGAAGGCGGCGGCGACTTCCTCTCCACTGCACTATTCCCACGTGCCCGGGCAGTCAAAGATACACGTTTTCTCCCCGTTTTATGAAGTGGTTATATTTTCCCAAAGAACAGGGAAACCGGGAGGAATGTTCAGATGCAGAGAAGACGACGCAGGAGGAGTGGTTTGGTGCCTAGCAAAAAACTTGGAGATTCCCTCCAACTCGATTATCATTATATCATTATTATTGCCAAAAAAACGAACAACTTCTTCTCTGATAAAAAGGAAGAAAGGGAAAAAGGCTAGAGAGAGGGAGAGATGTGTGGTGTGGAACGACTGGGAGCGACAATGACGAGAGGGAAAACTACATGCCACGAGTATTTACGTTGTGGTAGTAATGATGAGGTTCCGTGGTGGGATATAAAATACAAAAGATAAAAAAAATATACATACCACCATCATCACCATCAGCACCACCACCACCATCGCCCAAGTCCCTCTTTTCTCATGAGTGCATCTTTTGCTTGTCTTTGCGTGATAATTCTTCCCCTCAACCGTGAACTATATATTTCGTACAAAGGGAGAACAAGAAAGGAAAAAATGGTAATGACGTCGTTGCCTATGGAAAAGATTTGATGACGACTGTTTTGTCAAAAAGATATATACAACGAGTGAACAATTGTATGATGATGATGTTGATGACGCACATAATCGCTTCAAAACTCAAAAAAGTAGCTTTTTATATACCAACCAACTCTTTATGCATTGCACAATAATCGCTGGTTTTTTAGTCCTAGTGATAATAAACATGGTGATAACCAATCCGAATAATATAGTTTACGACGGTTATTATTATATTATTTCTTTAAGTTTTACTTAAAAATGGACTTGTTTTTTTTCTCTGAAAAATAAATATGTAGCCCATTGTTCAAGTTAACAGACTTGGCTTGTGTGTGTATGGCTATGGCTATACATTGTGCTTTTTTGGACTAAACCTGGTCAAAAAAAATTATTCAGTACAAGTCTCTCCCCGCAATAAGTAGCCTTTGTTCCCATTCCGTTCACGATCTAGAGAAAACCTCCACTTTGTTCTAGTTTTTTAACCAGAAAATGCTTGAAACTTATGTGTGGTACTCAATGCTCAGTGGAGTGGTGGGTTGAAACAACTTCATACCTCGTCCTCCCGTCCCTTATGCTATACACTATTCAGAGAATTTTTTCGGGTGAAAGCATCATTTCTTACATTCACAAGTTTTTTTTCTTCTTCTTCTTCTCCCTAGTTCTTCTCATTGCATAACTTAATTTCGCACCAATTACGCTCTCCCCATAATAATGTTAGTGTCTCCAAGACAATGGCGGCATGTGACAACAAGAACACACAAAACTTTGCTAGTCCTGCTCCTCATCCTCCATCCACACATTTTTTTCCTTAAGCAAAAAATAACAGAGCGCTGGCATTCTGGTTATAGTACATATGTAGCAAAAAACAAACCGTGGTGGAATATATATGGGGTTGCAACCAGAATAGGATTTTTTCTTGCGTGTAGCCAGGATGGAGACAATCTTTTAAAAAAAGATATATATTCTATCCATATACATACATGGCGTATATAAGATGTTAACGGCTTTGTACAATTTTCGCTACCGTATAGTTGAGTGATCACATTGGTGAGGGTTTCCGGGAAAAAAAGGAATGTAACTTGTTCTGACAATAGATGCATCGCCCTCCCTCGGTCGCGTAGATAGCTATTTTGTAAAAAAATAAAATAAAATAAAAATTCTTGGAGAAAGTGGGTAGGGTGTATAACGCGACTGCGTCGCGTTCCTGGAGGAAACATTGTATTACAAAAATGACTTTCTACGCTTTTCGGCCTCTTGATGAAATCCCATTCTCTCGTCGGAGGAGCAGTATTCAATGTACAAACCAAAAAAAGATAATTAAAGCATGCACTTCTCAGGAATCCACCGCTATTATTATTATTATTATTATTCTCTGCTTCTCTCTAAGCTCCTGAAAGAAATCTCGTTTGTCGGTTGTAAGGAGCTTTCAGGTAGTAAAATGCCTGGAACAATGTACTTATACCTCTAATCGTAAGATGTCTAAAGAAAGAAAGAGAAAGGGAAAATGCAATTTTTAGCGGGTGCATTAATTGTGCAAGGTAGTATATATGCACCTTTCACCTTAATGCAGACAAATACCTTCTCTTCTCTAAACACAATACTTGACATAAAATAACATGAATGCAGGTGGAATTATATATATAATTATATTTTGTTCGTTAATTACTTCAGTGACAAGATTTTGGTTGTACTATCGTCCTCCATATATGCATGCAGGTATAACAATCATGTCATGGAAATGTTTCACTCTTGCCAGAGGGAGGAGGTATAACCCCAACAAAAAAAATGTTTTCTTTGAAGGGGAAAAGTAAACTAGTATTTTTATGGATAGGTGTTAAATTCAAAGTCCCACTTCAACTTGAGAGAGTTCAACAGAGAGAGAGAGAGAGAGAGAGAGAGGAAAAACAATTTTAAGAAGTTTTTGGTGTTTTAAGGGGAAAAACAAACATTACACTCGTGACAAACGAAAACAATTCAACGATTCTCTCTCGACTTTCTTCTTCTTCACTTCATTCCCTACCAAACCACTCTTTTTTTTTAAGTTTTTAACAAAAAGAAAGGGTGACCTCAAATTGCGACTTGTGTGCAGCTGCATTGGTGGATTGCTTTGGTACGCGAAATCCAAGGGAGATGTGTATAAGTAGCGTAGCAGCAGTGCACTAGTTCAATCTAAACAAAGCCCATCGCTTCACTTTTTTCAAAAGGTGAGCCCGAGCCACTCAAAGAAAGGTCCCGTGGAGCCCCTTTACCCAACTTTGGAGATAGAAAAAAAATCCAATGTTTTTTTACTCCATTGAACTTTTTTGTTTTTTCTTCAAAATAGCCTTCTACTCTGTAACGACAAACTCTATTAGGTATTATTCATATCAATTTCTATGATTATCAACTTGCCCCATCACATGGTCCCATAGTCATGACCTCGTCATGATGATGACCTACAAAAATAAAATCCTCCGGTGGTGCTGCGGCCCCTGCCATGTGTGACGTGATCCCTGTTGCCTGTCGCTCGCATATTGCCAAAATTTTACTCATTCGAAGGTGTCACTTGACGTTTCTCAAAGTCTACTTTAATTAGTGGAAGAGAATAGCCGCCGTCACCACCGTTGTCGGCACTGGCCGGACGACGTGATGCGATGTAACATTGGTGGTGCTATATATCACTTCTTCTGTGATCCCTTTCTTTCACAAAGACCCTTTTCCTCTCTTTTTCTCCAATCGATATCTTAGAGAAGAAGATAGCCGAGTAGGATAACATTTTGCCAACGAATCATTCAATAACTACGAACTACTACTACACACTTGGTCGGTCAAATAGCCCAAATTCCAAGCTTCAGATGTAAGATGTGTAAGAAAAGAAGAGTTTTTTTTGTACTTTTT
Organism: Dicranocentrus wangi; assembly: GCA_036850665.1. NCBI lineage: Eukaryota > Metazoa > Arthropoda > Collembola > Entomobryomorpha > Entomobryidae > Dicranocentrus > Dicranocentrus wangi. The sequence continues at coordinate 25,902 of JAANSN010000235.1, forward strand.
GTATCTCTCCGGAATCGACAGCTGTAACTTTACCCAGTAATTAGTAATTTCGTTGTACAGAGGAGACTTACCTACTTTCACTCCCCCGAGAGTCCCTTTTGCAGAGAAACAATCTCCAGTGGTGAAGTAGGATCAACGAAACCCGACGTTTCAGCACTTTTTCTTTAAATATTACATTAGGCTGGCTGCCGGGCTCCAAAGGCGAAAGGATGAAATTATATATCGTATATATATTTTTGGTAAACAAGCTAATGAAGACAGCGAGAGACATGTAAACTCTAAATTATTCAAAAGTAGTTAGCCTTGAAAGTTGTGCAAGAAAAAATTGATCTGTCATGATGGGATTATATAATAAACTCAATAGGTTAAAAGTCAACTGTTGAGTGGTATCGGTATCTGGTATCCTCCTCCAAAGGAGAGGAAAATGAAAATGTCACAGGTTGTGAGCAGGTATAGTATTAGTTGTATGGGTCCGGGTGGCAGCAGGCATTTACCTCCAGGAGGAATGCCATAAGAGAGCCACTCAAAATGAGAGTGTATCGAAAGCCAAAAAGAAAGGCCCTCCTTCCGGGTTTACTCTTACGCACCCTTCTCAGGTTCCTACTCTCCTCTCCTCTCCTCCAAGAGTCTCACTCTTTCCAACCACTCAAGGTGGTGCGGTGGCGAGGAAATCGGAAGAATGGAAGTGTAAAAACGAGTAACCCGTGAAAAAAGTAAATGATTAAGTGAGATACTTTATATATATATAGATGGAGAGATTCGCCCCAATTCAGAAAACCAAGTTTACAAAAGGGAGTCAGGAGAGGAACACACTTTCATTCCATCTTTACCTGGCAGGCAGAGCTACTAAGACCAACTTTAGGTTTTCCTTTTTTCAATTAGTTTACCCTTTTTTTCATGAATACCTTGGAACCCATTTGGTGGATGCTCTTTTTTAAGAAGAGGGGAAGAAAGAAGAAAGTTATTTCTTTATGCATGTGTGGGATGCAGAGTGAATGAATTCCTGTACTCCCAATTCGTGATCATTGATCCGACCCTCTCTCGACGAAAAAAAAAGTATTTTCCTTCTCTCCTTTATACTTATTATCCCTAAATATGTCTATAAGTTAGGGAGGTACTTAACTTTGTTATATGATCCCGGCTGGATATCACTACTACTTGATGCGGTGTGGTGGTGAGTGAGTTGATTCCCATTTCTCCGCTCTGAAAGTGTCTTCCCTGCCACCACTTTGTTTTCGTTTCACGTTCAGCAAAAGAAATTGAATTTACAGTGATTTTAAGTGGATCTGCTGGATACGTGATGGTGATAAGGATTCCACTGCGGGAGGAGGATGGTATATTGGCACTCATCTTTTGCGGAATGCATCTCTCTCTCTCTCCCTTCAACTCCTTCCCCTAACGTTTACCATGCATGAAAGAAAAAAAAACGGGTCCAAAGGAAAGGAAAAAAAAGTTCCGTAAACATGGTAAAAAAAATAATATTCTTCGTATGCTCTCCTCTCCGCCGTCATGTCATGATATATAATCCAGTGTTTATTCGAATGTAGGCATTAAACCGTCTAACTGTAGGGGGTAGAAGGAGGGAGTGATTTGTGAGAACAAATATATATTTATATTATACACTACTATTGGAAAGTGTATAAATATAGGAAAATACTTATATGAGCTGTGTGTGTGTGTGTGTGGAAAGGTTAGGTTACGCAGCAGCAAGTTTCCGACTTCAAATATAATCATCGAGCCATGCATTGATTCAACACCCATCATCTGTATCAACCATCCAGAAACTGCATGGCGTTGCGATGAACTCTGCTGCGTCCTTTTATTTCCTTCAAGAAGAAGATATTTCATTCATATAAGTGGGATATATATAGAGCAAGCGGCGGCTGCTGCTGCTGTTGGGTTGAAAAGGAAACGAAAAGATTTTGGCAATATGTGGAAAAGAAGAAGGTTCTCCTTGTTTCTCCACTTCCCCTGTCAATTGGTGACCTTATAGAACTGTAGTGGAGTGTGAAAAGAAAGGAAGATGAGACTGAAATTTATTGACCCTTTTTCCGAGCCGTGGTTTTCATGCTTTTGCATTGGAGGAGGGCTTTTTTTTGAGTACTCATTAAATTGTACTGTGAACGGGCCTATGATGGGGTCACACGTGGGAGTTTTCTTGGAGGTAGGAAGGAGGGAATGCTTTCGCGTGTGATTTATTTCCTGGTGTTTCCTACCCACGTGGAACCCAGCTCAGCAGCTCTACCTGTCTTTGGAGGTAGAAGAGCATCATCATCCTCCCTTCGACCAAAACCTCCCTGCTGCTGACTCCCTCCTTTTGGAAAGGGAAACGTTAATCAATTGCGTTTTAAATCAATATTTAATCAGCTCACAAAAGAAATGTGGTTTCACCAACAACCCTGAAAGCAGAGAAGCACTAATGAAGACTGCAACTTGTGAATAGGCATAATGACATTCGTCTTGTTCTCGCCTCGTCTGAGTGAGAATTTTTGAAATGCTCGATCGTATAGTTGGCTGGCTCTTGTTAAAACTGGTAAAGTTGCACAACAGGTTGAGCATTGAGTGGTCATCTTTTAGGTAGACGGAAGACTTGCTCCTGCACCTGACAACCCTTTCTGTAATGACTTGCACAAACAGACCTCTCTTAATGAATAGGATGGAAAAGCGACAGTAGTAGTCTACCGTGTGCTAACCTAAAATCAATTCAACGAGATCTACTTTATGCAAGTAGGAAAAAAAGAGTAGGTAATAATTTATGACTTTTTGTTGTGCCCATCAAAAGAGGGCATCCACTGAAGCAAAGCTATATGAATTATGGTTTTCAAACAGTAATAAAAAAATTGATTATACAGTGTTTAACAGCTTATCGCGACCATACTTTCCCTTTCATTATGATCCCATATGTTATCCAAACAATGGGGAAACTAACAATGGTCGAAGATGTTTCTTGTTGACTGAGCTAATTAGTACTACAAGTATACAACACTCGTAATTTTTCAGTTGGCCCACGACGTCTGACTATATCTCTATTGACTATAAACATTTGTCATTCATATTTTTCACCTTCGTCTGACACAACAGAACGACGTACTGACTGACTGACGTACTTAATACAACAAAGTACTTAATTAATATATGCAAATTATTGCAAATTGCAGTTTTTAAAAGAACGAGGCCACATTGTTGATTGTAAATCAAAAAAATCAACTTTTTTAGAATTTAATAGCAAACGTGAAATAGATCCAACATTAATATGCATATAAAACACTACTAATTATTATTATTAGTAGTATTAGACTCTAAAGAAAAAACCATTAATTGACTTTATCTCATCTTCAGTCAGGAAGGAAGGATCTCTATCTTCTTCGAATTGGGAGAAAGGTTTTAGTTGGAACTGGGTAACCCTCTTCTACTCTACCGCCTCTGATTATTTCTATAAACTAATAATCCGATCAAGAAAGGAAACAAGACAATTTATTTTACTCTCCACCACCACCACCGCTTTTAACAAAGCCTCTCTCCTGTCTGTTATTCGACAACGCAACGCCCTCATGCTCGTAATAAAAAAAGTCAACTCGGATATATGTTTTTGTAAAAGGGAAACCTTGTTTACATTTCATTGAATGGGATAAAAGGTAGTCGTCGTCGTCGTCGTCAGTCTTTTCCTAGCCAAAGCTAGCATGGAGGATAGGATGGATTTATATACATATACAAAAGTAGAAACGGAAGTTTTCCTTTGACTCTACCCATCCCGAATCAGTTATGGTTGACAAAACTTTGTTCGCCAAGTTGAAATGCGGATGCACACTTTTGTAATCGGTAGAGAAGGCTATGGGAACACGACGACGAACGAATGGTAAACAGATCTGTCTTATTTCCGTTTCAACAACAACAACAACAGAGAGAGAGAGAAAAAAAGCAATAACAACAAAAGGAGAGCTCTGAAAGGAGCCCAACAAAAACACAACAATAACAAGAAAAAGTAGGAGGAAAAAAATTGTCAAATTTTTGGAACGGCACAAGGGATGAATGGAAGGGATGCGTAGAAACATTGAAATTCAAAATGTAGTTCCCTTCAAAATAAAAAAGGAACAATACTATAATGGAAACTTTCTTCTTCTTTTTCGTTTTGCCTGGTATAAAAAAAACTATTTCAATGGCTTAATAACTTCTTTCTTTCCCTGATGAAAGGTGGACTAAACCATAATCCGCTCGGATCGCTTCTATTAAGCTAGCTACCATCTTGAGAGCCAACAAACCCACCGACGACGGTTCGCTACTTTTTTTTGTTATAATGAAACTGGGGTATGATATATGTCGGAGAAACACGGAGGACTGATAGCTCCCGGTAGCCACGTTCACCCTATCTCACATGTCACTGGTTTCCAAGGGAATAGTTTCGTGTTTGGAGTCATGAGGAGGAGGAGGAGGAGAGGAGAAAACTTTAATTCCAACTTGGATTGCCAACGGTAGCCCCTCAAACACTTTGATTCTTTTTGTACGGGAAATGAGTGAACTTCTTTTTAACAGAAGTTTGTGTTAGAAGGCTAACTAATAATATATCTACTGTCACAACTTGTAAACTTTCATTCCAACAGCGGCGGTGGTTGGTTGGTTTGTATATATTGTAACCAGATGTGTATTTCCAATTTTCGGTTGGGGGCACACACACAGGTCCCAACTAGAGAAAATAAAAAATCAGGTTTAGCGACGACGGCGACCATGACTGGTTTTAATGACGTCTTTGAAATTGAAATTTTCGCGACCCACCACCTCCCTCCGTGCTTTCATTTCCCACTCGTCAGTAGCCAAATGAATGACATCTTATTCAAATCCTTTCATTTCAATCGCCATGGTATTACGGAGAACGCAAGGTTTCTTAACAACCCCCCTGACAAAACCCTGGTAAATCGAAATTACTCACATGTGTATATAAAGTTTGTCTTGGCAACTTGTTCAATTTACGTTTTTTGCATTAAAAGCCCTCCGCAGCAGCATCCCGTTAATCTTTGTCTTGTACAACTGGTGGAGCACCCAACCGAGAATAAACTTTAAATACCATTTCAATACGGTCGGTCCTGGAAACGAAAATAGTTTGAGAAATGACAACTCTGCTGATTAGCTTAAGCTCTAGAAACACAATTTTACTTACTCCGCGTCGCGTAGTCCCCCCCCAACTTCCATAGTAGACTACTACCTAACTAAAAGTAAGTATATACGACCCCTAATTCTCGTATCCGGTTTTTTGCTCTGGGCTTAAATAGAAAATGACATAGGGTTCATATACCTAATTGTCTCGTCCTGAGTGAGAGTGTGTGTTTATGTCCTCAAGTGAAATATAAACGTGTAGGTTGGAGACCACCTCAATCAAAGTCCCAACATTGAGCTCTTTCATATCTCTCTCTCAGGTTGTCAAAGTGAACATATTTTTTAGCCTCAACCAACACAAGTCTTCTAAGGAGTACACACACACAGGCACACATACTCACGACGATGTATCTCACAACAACTAGATCTGGAGGAGATTTTCTTTAAAGTAGTCTACCTCCCTCAGAGTTGGTGGTGGTGGATGTGGAGTGTGTGTGTGTGTGTATTTGGAGAAAACTCAAAACAAGTTTTCCGTGCGTCTCTCTCTCTCTCTCTCTCTCTCGTCGAGTGTAGGGCTGTTTGAGGTGCCCACATCTGGCGTGTCTTGTATCGCTCGGAGGGAGTGAAACAGGGAAGTCTCTCTCTCTCTCTCTCTCTCTCTAAATATCTTTATGTGTTATTTAAGTTTGTAGAGAGAATAAAACTTTAGCTTTATCCCAAACTTTCACTATTTACAGTTATCGGAGTTGACGTGAACTTGCTAGATTGGAAAAGTCCAGAACTGTTTTTCTTCCTTTCAAGTGCAGCTCTCACTTTCCTTTCCCTCGTGTTTTTTTCTCCTTCTTCTTCTTCTTCGTCTTCGTCTTCTTCTTACTTACACAATAATCTACTGTCTTCATTTTGTAACAATCTTCGACTAGGAGCAGGAGCAGCAGCAGCAGTAGCTCTTTCTCGGCGCTCCTGTTTCCTTTCAAATCACTTTTTCCTTTTAATTCAAACCAGATACAATGTGTACTGCAAGAAGGGAAGGAAAGTGTAAGTTGAACTCGACGTGTTTGCAACACTCTATATATAAGTATTTATACGTATATATAGATATAAATACTATGGATTACCCAGATATACTATTTCGGGGTCGGGTTACTACTCTTGGTGGAACATGTCCCTCTTTGGAAAGTACACAATAGAAGGATATATTATTATTGTTGTGCCTGGTTCTCTGATTTTCGGAGATATCTCAACTCACTGTGGAGACTAGAGGCTCATTACAATTTCATGTTGTATGGAAGGTCAGGGGGATATTGGGAATTGGATCGGCGATGAAAAATCCATTATTTACCATCATTCCAAGAAAGTGCACTCCATCTCCGCTCTTTTGTATGCATGAAAGTGGGGAAAAACTTCAAGTGACAGCTAATCAATGGGCGTTTGAAGTATGCAGCAGCTTTTTTGGCCCGTTTACATTACATTACCAAAAATAGAGAGACCCCTTTCCACCGACGACGGGACGGGATGCGTGTAAAAGTTACATCATTTTCTAAAGTGAAATGAGAACGAAGGCACAGAAGAAAACAATTTTAAATGGGTTTTATTTACCTGATAGACAGACATTCCATTATACATTGTTTCCTCTAAAGAAGAAAACGGCTTGTTTCAATATTCTATTTTGGGAGTCATACGTATACTTACCTTTGTGAATTTTTTAGTTTTGCTTGTTTGCTCCACTTCAATTACAAAACAAAGGGTTGCTTTTTTGATGTACACTCTTTTGACTCCATTCATATTTAACATGACCAGCGTTGTTGGACCTGGTGAATTACGTCTGCTCCGCACTCATGACCAAGTTTTCTTTAAAAAAAAAAGAAGATATATCTGCACTTTCTTACATTTCAAAAGGCTCAAAGCTAGTAAAGTTTTAAGTAAGCACTAGCTTTATGCAAATAATGCATTGATTATGCAAATTTGTATGCATAAAGTAGACGTGCAACTCAAAATTAACCCACTTTCCAAGAAAATATTACAATATTTATTCTGCCTCAAGTTCAAAAACTAAAAAAAGGGAAAGGTATATATTATGCTGGATAAAATAAACATTATAGTGGATTTCATGCAAAAAATTGAGATTCTACAGCCTTTTTAACTTTTTTTTCACACAAACTTCTTTCAAATGCAAAAGTTTATGCACACATCAAGACATTTCGGGCTACTTACAACATTTTTTTTCTACACAAAAAACAATAGAGACTTCTTTTTTCTAGCGAAAGCATTCTGGCAGACGACAGGAGAAAAATGATGAAGGGTAAATTTCACCTTTTTTTCTTCAGTCAACTCAAATCTGTAACGGACAGCTCCCTTCACCTGGAATAACGGGCTAGCAAAAACAAAAAAACCTAGCAGCAGTGGGTACGCTTCCCTCCCGCGCGTGTACCCTTTCTAGATTTGTACTTCAAAACAAAATAAAATCCGCTAGTGCAAACTTTGCTTGCAAGGAAAAATGTTGGTAACTTTTTGTGCAACATTGTAAAATCCGAGCATTTAAAACATTTCCAAGACTCAAAAAATACATATATATTTTCCAAAAGTTTGTCCGAAACTGCAACTTTCCAAACTTTTTTCCCAAAATTTTCTAAAGCATCACGCCGAGCCCAACGCTCATGACTCTGACACAATGAGACCAAGGTGCAACTACATAATATACTGACGTCAGAGTCATTAGCACTCAGTTTTTTGTGTAGAGTTTTCACATGAAACGTGATTCTAAAAGGATGACACACACGTCCAGCCAGACTTTTTGTTCCAGTGTTGGCCCTACCAGGGGAAAAAAACCGGTTGAAGAAGAAATTAGTTGTGTAACTGTATACTTTAGTTCCCATCCAGAGTGCATTAGCTGCACCGTTAGAGAGAGAGAGAGAGAGGAGAGAGAGAGAGAGAAACACATTATAACGACGGTGTTAACTGACGGTGGGCTCCGTGATGATGGGAGGAAACTGCTAAAGAAAAATATAGGTTTCGCTTGACTTTTCAACTCAAACTTTCCGGCTCTTTGAGAAAAACGGGAGCGAAAAGTGAGTGACAATGCATAAAAGGAGGAAAACTGAGGGAGGAAGGCTAAACTATCAAAAAAAAAGAAATGCTAGAACTACATCCCAGCAGAGTTTCCGACCGAGCCGGAGACGACTCTGGTTCGCAATCATTAAAACTATTATTACGGTAACAACGCAACTATCAGTCACCGGGAATTGGGTACTCTCACAGCATCTCTCTCTCCTACACCTTCATCATCATGACCATGTTTCTCCGTTGATGATGGTGTTTGGTTGCGGTGGTATGGTAGTGAAACGCAGCGCGTTTTTCTCTCCTCTTTCTCGACGCTCTCCCTCTTTTAGCTCTCTTTCCCACCTCATTTCCCAGATAGTCAAGTAGCCTGCAAAAGTGCACGTCTTTAAATGGAACGAGGGAAAGGGAAAATTTAGTAGGTTGACGAAGAATCAAAATGGCATATGATAAAGGCATGTTGCACGACGCTCCACTTCTCCAGAGAGAGAGAGAGAGAGAGAGAAATATATAATAATATATATCTATATATTTTTTATATGTAAGTGGAAATTTATAGAAGGCATTCGCGTTTGCCCCTTTCTTCAAATACACGCCATGCGAGTCTCCCTACCAATTTATACTTTTAGGTTGGGCCTCCACACCGTTACCGGCTGGCTGTATAAGCCAGAGCAGAGCAGGACGATGCAAAAGGCGGCTGTCTTTCGTTCGAGCTTCAGATAAATTTTGTGGTTTATCGTCCGATCCAGGCTCGCTCACTGTCTTTTTCTCCTCCGTTCCACTTTTTTTGTGCTCAATCTTCCTTTGAAAGTATTCATAGAGACGGGGTGTGATATGGTGGTAGCGTTACGGGCTCACCGCCATAGAGCAGCAGCAGTAGCAGAAAAGCACAGCCATAATATTATATCCATTCAGTTTTACCTTCGACTTTCAGATTTTCTCTTTTGCCCTCTCCTGAAATTATTTCACAGAGCATTTTAGCGAGTCATTATCAGTCAGTCAAACAGAAAGGCTGAAAGAGAGAGAGAGCGAGAGCGAGAGAGACGGGGAATGACAGAAACACAAAGAATTTTTTTTTCTCCACTTCTCAGTCTTCGCTCTTGCAGAAAAAGAAGTGCATTCGTTACTATTTTAGTGACGGTTTGAGACAACATGCCTTTCTCCAGCACAAAAAAAAACACAGTCACAGTTTTTTCACACGTAATTTTCTCTCGTCGTCCTTTATCATTGCAGCCCAGTTTTCCAGTTTTATATTTTTCCAAGTAGGAAACCTAACCTTCGCAAAAGAAGAAAAAAAAACAGTTTAGAAGAAAGAGTTTTTTTTTTCTTCTCCTCCTCATTTTCGTTCGTAAACATGCCCCAAGAGCCATGCATTTTATAGCCATACATTAAATTAAGACGGGAGCTGAACCGCGTGGGGAAATGAGCTGCTCACAGACTTGTTCGCCATGTTAGATGTATCTATTCAATGAGAGAAGAATCATCACAAATTTTCCGAGACCTTTTCCTCCGCACTGTATATTAGGGAAACCGCAGAGTATCACGAACTTTCATGGCTGGGTTATTAAAGTTAAAGGGCTTTGATCTACGCTCCTCCTCGTTTCGGCTAGAGCGCATATTTTTGGCTGGCTGGACACGTTTCCTCTTGTGAACTCTTAATTTGAAATAGGCAAGGTTCGACACGAGCACTAATACTAATCGGCATTGAAAACGGGAGGAAGATTAGTTGGAAAAGTCGTTATGAAAGGCAGGGGAATCATGTGAATTTCTTGCGGGCCGCGTGCTCCTCCGTCTTTTATGTTAAAATGTAGTGCCTCATCGCTGGAAACATTCACGGTTTTCCTTTCTGGACCTTCTTGTAGAGAGGCTAAGAAATAAAAAATAGGAAGCGGCAAAATGTATATGCCATGCCACTTCCAAAAATGTGCAAGCCATGTAGGACGAATAACCCATAAGTTGTCACAAAACACAAAAAAAAACGGAACATTTTTGGTGAATTATACAAAGTTGGTTCCCATCCCGCTGTGCCTGTATTCTGAAATTTTACGTCTGGGTGGTCTAATACGACTAAATTGGTATAATCTCCTTGTCGGCCTCATAGCCCCAATTTTGAAGCTCCCTCTCATCAAATATAATTCCGTGATTCCAACGCAATTTATTATGAATGAATAGCACTAGCCTTGGGAAAAGGTGAAAGTAAAGTGACACTGGTTGTCATACTATCTCTATATATACCCCTTCCAGGAAAAACAAACTTTGAAAAGAAAGCCCCTTTTGACAGATTTGCATTTGACAACCGCCTTTTGACTATCAAAGAAAGGCAAATATTTGTGTCATATGGAATGCGTAGTTGGTAATGTCAAACTAGAGGAAAAACCGAAACACAATTTTTGGAAAAACCTCCTCCTCCTCCCTCGCAACAATCTGTCTAATCTTGTTAAAACAAATGTTAACATAGCAAAAAGGGAAAAAAAACGTATCCATTACAAGATCATGACGAAACCTATACAATTCCCAGATAGGAAAAAAATTGGCATAGACAGTGAGCCGGAGGTTGAGTGAAAGATCCGAGTGAAAGGGAAAATATAATGATGACATACATTGAAAATGCTCTTTACGCTCATTTTTAGTGTAATTGCTGACTGCTTGAATCATGCCCGTCGTCGCTCTCTCACTCCCCCAGCCCCAGCCTTTCTCCACCACCAGCAGCAGCAGCAGCAGCCTTGTGGTAAAAGTTGAGTTAGGTGCTTTGATATCGACTTTTGTGACTATCATTATGTTCCCTTGTGTGGTTGATGGTGTCCTAAAAAATAAAAAAAAATCCTAATGGATATCCTTTTTCTCTCGACTCACTAACATCATCATTTCCTGGGGAAAATTGTGAACACAGCCGCTATCATCACTTTTTAGAACTAATATTTTTTTCTTTTACGAGGGCAAATCTAAGTGGATTGTTTCCGGTGTGGTATGGCCCGCTCTATATAGCGCGCTCCGCGAAAATGGTGTGCTGAGTGACAGCATGGCAGTGGCGGCTGACTCGGGGTGCAGAAATGAATAACATTATATGAGGTTTCTCGAGCTGCATGCTTTTTTCTGAAAAAAAAAATCTCTTTCCATGTCCCAGTAATAATACCTTAAATGCTACCTTTCCTCTCTAACTTGGTTGAGGAAACGGAAATTGCATGAAAACCTGTTTCTCTCTGTCTCTCCCTTCATATCTCTCTCTCTCTCTCTGTTCCTCTTTTCCCTCCCCTAAAAAAGTAACTGAAGCTTGGACGGCAGCGAGAGAACACTAAGAGAAATACAAAGATTTCCATGATGATTATGATTATGTTCATCATCATGATTATTGCTATTATTATCATTGCTTTTTTGCTGCTGTTGCTATTACCATAATACTTTGAGAATAACTTGGTTAAGGATGTGCCTATATATATAGCAGGTATTATAAAAACAAACCGGAAAAGGGTATATCGGTCCGAGTGGAATGTTATGAACTTGAGCTCGTCTCCTATGTTCTTTCACGGAACCCACCACCACCACTACCACCGCCACCAACTCTCACCAAGTTATGATAAGGAGATTTTTTCCACAATTACATTTACACTCTGTGGAGAAATGCACCCGATGAGATAATAACAGTGAGATTTACCCTTTCGGATTTTCTCATAATCTTGAAAAATATCCACTCTAATCCGTGTCGACATCAACCAACCAACTTACTAACGCTTTTTTTATATAATAACGAAGGTGGCTAGACGTGAGTTTGTGGCCACTCTCGAAACTAACTCTTTTCTTACGTTCCCTCTTTCCTCAAATATTTTAAGTGAAGTTCACCACCACCACCACCACTCATGTCAGTTTCAGATGAAGATAGCCAGGGAAAAATTCGTTCGCTGCCCCCCTTCCAAAAATATTGTGGTTTTAGTATATATTTAATCTTTGAAGTTGCGTCATTAATGGGATGGGATGCTCAGATAAAAAAAGCGTAGTTGGGATGCGTGGGATTTATACTTTCAACGGCGAGTACGTATAGCCAGACATAAAGAAGAAAACTTTTTTCTTCCAAAAATAAAACAAGTACACGCCAAGTTTAAGGATATGATACAAAAAAGTTTGTGCTTCCTATACGGAGGGGATTATAGGAGGTAGAGAGGCGAGTTGATATTGCATCAACCCGGCGACCAAGTTATTATATAACCGCACTTTCATGATGGGTCCTCAGAACAAAAAGAGAGAAATCTGGACAAAAGCCGGCAGTGATAATTCCACTTTTTAAACAAATTATCTGTGTATTTATTACAGTGCTGACGGTAGGCATGGTGCAAGGCCTCATGTGTAACCAGTGTGGAACTTATATACCCACGTCGGTGACTCCATGCTTGAACTTGACAAACAGCATGCAGGAATGTCCCCCCGAGAGTACTCACTGCGCAAAGTATGTCTCCCCTGCCATGGTGGTTTACGATTGTGCCAAAGACTGTGAAGAACGAGGTAAGATGGTGCAAACACTTAAAACAACTTTTTTTTGCTTGCTTTCTCTGCTGCTAACCCCTTCCATAAAAGGAAGGCTGGTCCGGTAGTATTGAAGTTGAAATTAGTCTGAAAAAAAAACTTAATAATAACTTAATAATAATAATGTTCCGTATCGTTTATTGTTTTCATGGTTGGTAGCCCAATGGTCATTTGACATTCACTGCTGCAACACTGACAATTGTAACGGAGCTAGTTCATTGAAACTCAATATTCCGATGGTCTTCATGTGGACCTTCAGTGCGGCCATCAGTCTGTCATTGGTAGGATTCCTCCAGTTCCACCACATCAGCACCCACAACGTCGCCGCCTAGACTCATCCTCGCGATTCACTGCAACAACAGTCCTCATAAAAGAAAAAAAAATTTTAGTTTCTCACAAGACACTACTACTACACACAACTTTATACCCCGATCTGGTATATTTACACAACTAATAATCACTCCAATTATTCTTGTATGCTTTGCCACCACGGCAACCATCATCACTCCAATTCACTTTTCCAAACATTTTCTTGTAATCAAAGAAGCCATTCTCTAAATTTTTTGTCTCAGGATACCCATTAATGTAATATAAATATATCAGGAAATCCACGTCCCAAGAAGAAATTCCACCTTAGAAACCATCATCATTTAAAATTTTCATCCGGTTCCAGATAGTTTTTTTTTGTTTTTACAAAAGTAACTAAATTCCTTGTCCATTCCAATCTCTTTAGTTTCCAAAATTAGAATTAAAAACATTATGATTTCCTTTGCAAATTGATAATACTACATAGTAGCATAGCTGTCGCAGCTTTTCTTTCCGGACGGGGATTTCGGTGAAATAAAATGAACTTTCAGAAAAGTGAATGTAATCATCAAACATGAAACAGATTTTGAGCGGATAATGTATCTTTTAAATGAAAACTGACTCTCCGATCTACAACAGTTATATACATATGTACAGTCCTATATAATCAAAAAAAAGTCGGATATAAAATAGCATTCTATATATATATATATGTGTAAAAAAAATGTCAACTTCTTACAAAGTCGAGTCTTGATGATGGTGTATGGCAAGAAGCCTGGTGGAGAGCAATCGCCGTGAAAAGTGCATAATAACACAAAGGAACTGGTAAGTGAACTATTATATATATGTATATATCGTATTTCTTAAACTCTATTTAAAAAAATTATTAATCCGCCTTGCAACTGATTGGTAGCACGGTAGGTAACTAAAGTAATTTAAATATGTATGATATAAAAATACCTATATATTTACATAGACTTCAAGAAACAAATCTCTATTCTCTCTAATCACCACAATTTCAATTTAAGTTTCTGAAGGGGAGAGAGATTTATTTTTTTAATGTATGGTTTCCCTTTTCAAAAACTTTTCCCATTAATTGGGTTCATTCAGAGAAGAAGAGGAAATTCATTTCCAAGTTGTCACATTAGCCATAATTTTATCGATTAGCGACCTTGTTCGATTTTATTCTAGAAGAAGTTTTTGCATGGTTTCTATAGTTTTGGTTTTCGGAGCACAAGTGGAAAAAAATATCAGGATAATCACAATACTTATTATTATTCGTATTATAAAAGAGGATAAAAACTTGATTCAGTACAGGAGATTTTACACGTTAGAAAGAAGAACAATGCTAGAGCATATTATACTTCTTACAATTAATAAAGTGTAATATTGAATATTATTATGTATCACAACAACACTATATAGTTTTTCAGTAAGTGCATGACTAAACATTCACACGTAATATATATTGTAATTACTAATATGATTGTATAATTAGTAAAGGTAATTGGTATTGTGGTGCTTCTTGTGGATCATAAAAGTAATATTGAATATATATATATGTCGACATTCGATTTATCGACATTCTCTTAAGAATTTTAATTTGACACCGGTGACACTATCGCGAATACGTTGAAATTATTACATCTCGTGCAATTACTATATTATTATGAATGGCGAAAATGGGCTGTAAATCCTCTATTATTATTATTATTCCCTTTAAAATCACTGTGGAACCTTACTGTAAATCCCGGAATGATGAGAATGGGATTGAATGAAGAGCAAAAAATATATTTGAAAATGCATAAAAAAACATTAAACATTAAACTGTGGAATGTCTGCACGGATAAATGTAAATGACTACTTGGTAAATAATTGTGTGTGCGAAACAAAATTGTGCTTCCCGTGTTCCGTTATATAGTATAAAAAACAACCATGATGTGCGGTGTAAACGACACATAATCAAAAAAATTGAACCAAAAATCACCTATACGTTAAAAATTAATATATATAGGTATATATACTATATATAATGCAAAACATGTTGTATGGTATTCGAAAGTTAATTATTAGTGTCGTTAAACAACACACACAGGTAGAGGTAGTATAGGAGTTTTAATAATTGTCGTGGATTACACTATATAATATAATGCACAGCACAGTATATAATTTTTTTAGCACAAATCCTAAGTTTTCCATTCCCGACGTAATTAGCTGTATGTTTTGCTAGTTGAATTTTTAAAATGGTTTATTATTATTTGACTGGTATAAGAAACAACACACACGTTTTGATTATTTCAGTTGCTATTGTTTCAGTTGAAAATATTCGTGTCATTATTTTTTGATAATATCTTCATGCACTTTTCAAGTTTGATGCTTGTGTCGACTTAATTTCATCATCAGTTCTCTCTTAAAAAACTCATCCTCTTTTTCCACAAGTCATAATCGACTCTATTTGATAT
>JAANSN010000235.1:41484-73061 GCA_036850665.1 Dicranocentrus wangi
ATATATATATATATATATTGTGACGTAATTGGTAAAAAAAAGTAATTAAAAATATATACAGCACTACTTACACTACATTTTCACGTTTCCTATCTTAACTATACAGGAGCCTAACCATCAAAACATTTTTCTTACCTAATTCAGAGATTTTAAGAGAATTACACGGGAAAAAACTGCAAAAAATATTTAAGTACGTGGGCAAGTTTACAAAAAATGTAAAATCCACACAAAAGAAACCCTCTGTTTCCGTTCACCGTTCCGTTCTCATCGTCACTTTTTCTTGTCACATTCAATCAACCCTAAAGTAAACAAAAGAATCTCAAATCTCATCTTACTTAAATGAATGCACATTTAATAAGGTTACCTTTTCAATAACCTGTAACTTGACTTTTATGTTTTCTCGTGTGATAACTGCAACATCAAATGCTGTGTAACTAAAAAAAGCTGGCTATAAGTGCAAAACAAACTGTGGCTATTATTACTTTAACCGACAAAAGGGTAATGTACTTCCTATTCCTATACCTATATAACTTTTCAGTTTTTTTTTCTTGAAAAATAAAATTTTTCCTCTAGAAACTGGACTGTGGAATGTGGAAAAAAAGCGAATATTATTATTCAACACTTTATTTTTTCATGCCATTTCTTTATTTGATTTGAGAACATAAAGTGATATTGCCGAAGAAAAGAAAGGTGATTTGTCAACTTTTTCCATCAAAAAATTTCACAAGAAATATGCTTTCAGTGTAAGAGGAAGAGGACCTACAAACACTATATATATTTGATTTGCCAAGAAGTTCCAGGGCCAAGTGTAAATTCAATTTGATTGTCAATATTTTATTTTATATTTTTATTCTCCTTACAACATTCCCTTTTCTGAGCCTACACACAAGAAGAGACAAGAAGAGTAAATAGGACGGCATGTGTCGGTGGAGGTGGCATGAAAGACAAGGATTTCAAAATCAAACATGGAATTTCTCTCTAAAGTTCGATTGCAAGCAGGAGTAGTAGTTCCACACGTCGTCGGTTATCGAATTTATAATATACTTAGCTTTGATGTAACAAAACACACTTTTCTCACATGATTTACCTTTACCGTATATATAATCCCCAAAACACTCCTCCCTCCTGGTTGTAAAAGTGGCTAATTAAATTAGCAATTATATAAGTATGATTATATCACTCTCTTGAGAAAAAAAAAACTACTAACGTGTGCTATTCTGCTACTCTTATAGGTAGTTAAATTGTAACTTTACACTAAATATAAATAAACGTACATATATCGTAAAATGATTATATTATGTATTGATTTGTAAAGATTAAAGGGATTACTACAATAAAATCTATTTGGAATTTTTTGGCCTTATTAGATACATTATTATTACATTGCTGTTGGGTGGGTCTCACCACAGAAAAAAGTCGACAACCGTTTACCAACCAACTCCTCACGTGTGTGTGTGCATTTCATTTCATTTCATATAGTTTTTTTTGCTTCATCGTCATTAACAACTGCATTTCTGCATTTTTCCATCACCAACAACAACTTTATCGCAACTTCATCCCCTGTCTGTAACCCCTTGGGAAGATGGATATAATTAAGGGGCATTTAATAAGTTGCAAGAAACAAAAGAGTATTTCAGTTTAAAAAACATGATAATAACCAGGAGTAGTACAAATGCTCGTGCATCATCCCAAATTACAAACCACCAAGCAATCAACAAAGATTACGTTGTAAACAAAAATTTGGATAAATCCACTTGGATTCTACCATAATTAGCAAAAATAGTTACGGCGATGGGGTGGTGGTACTACAAACTTGTAAAATTAGCATCCCTCAGTTCACTTTCTATTTTGAGCAAAAATCAAAAAATCATCATTTCTAAATGCATTGCACTATTTTTTGTAGTTGTCATTCTTTGCAATTCAAGTACATTTTTAATGCCATAGCCTTATTACGAGCTAATGAAAATTTCTCTGTGGGATTGCTAACTTTATTTTTTTTCTTCTTTTGGTTGTTCTTCTCATTTTTCAATATCCATTTTGTTTACCATTACGTATTCAACACAATATTTTTTGTTGCATCCATCATATTACACGGCTCGTGCATCATATTATGATCCAAGCAGGATTTAATGATGGCAATCAATCACGATATGCTTTTTTGATAGTTCTATAAAATTAGATTAGCAATTGGCATCATCTATGTATAGTATGGTATGTAAACTTGATTCCAACAAATTGGAGGAGGGGGATGGATGATGATGATGAGTCAAGGGAAAATTATATTAACCCCATTTTCACCAAAAAGTTACAACTGAGTCTTTTTTTTTCTTTCGTCTTTGCAAAATGTGCAACACTTGCATTCGTTTTGTTTGCACACTTTGCTGTTTTTTTTCGTGAGAAGTAAAGAGGCTAAGACGTCTTAAAGGGAAAAAAGGTTGTTTAAATTAGAGGATCATATTTGATGAAACGTCTAAATGGTAGTGTAAACTGAACAATTGATGAAAGACACAAAACCAGCACAAAAAAACCAGCCTGCAACAAGAATCCCTCTTTGTAAAAGAAAAGGGATTTCTCAGGAAGGAAACTTGGGATTTGTGCATCCCTCATCTCATCCCACATATTCAAGTTCAATACCGTACGTGATCATATTCAGCATGGTATTAAAATGAATAGGCAAGAAAAACCATTTCGCCTCAAGCTACATGCAACATTTTTGTATTCATCAAAGTTTTATGCATTTTGTGTCATTTTCTTCAAAATTAAGAGTTTACTACGTAACAATAGCAATCAAAATGGCCCTATATTGTCCTGTTGTTGTTGTAGTACATCATCGCTCCCAAGCTAATTGGTCCCTGTATGCCTAACCAAATAACCCAAAAAATGTAAAAGAATTTAAAAGAAAAAAAAGAGACAGAGGACGCTCCTTGAAAATAGAGCTCTGGTTACAAATGGGCTGTGTGTGTGTGTGTGTGATGTATTGAACTCTGCAAATTTCTGAATGAAAATTCATCTCCTCTATATTATGAGCCCTCATCTCATCCTGCCGCCGTATTCATCTCCCCTTGACATTGTTGTGCCCACTTACACATTTTATGAATACGTAGACACGAGACGAGAGAGAGAGAGAGAAAAAAAAAAGGGAAAACTAGAAAGCAAATGTGAGCAAGCCTGTTTTTTTCCTCTTCTTGTTGTTCATTCATCAATGCAATGAGGCATAACAAGTTGTAGAAGGTGCTCTTGCTGCCAGTACACCTTAATCGTAATCACCCAAGAATTGTTTTATATCATAGTAGATCTCGTGTGTTTTCCCCCACCACCAGCAGTATCTCGACACTACATCTTGTTTGTACGAATTATTACTCATCCTAAAGGTTACTTTATTTGTTGCCTTTAAACATCTTCTCTGCACCTTTTATTTCTCTTCCAACCAGACGTGTAGACGCAGTGAACTTGGTGCATATTTAAAATGAAGGGTGAAGTATGCAATATAATAAGTAAAATCAGCAAAAAACAAAACTTAACAATTCTTTTTTGTATTGGTGTTTACCTTCTAAACAATAATTTCCCTTGTGATGATGATGATGATGATGATTAACGATTGGCTTGTTGATGAAGTTTCTGTGGTAACTCCTACCACCAAAAAAATACCAATATTCGTAACCGCAATCCCAACTCCACTAACTCAATAAAAGGGGTGCATCCCATTGAAGAGAAAAAATAGAGGAATCCCTTGTACTTTATGGATGAGCAGGGTAACCTTACAGTAGTCAGTAGTAGTAGTAGTGCAACAACACGTGCAAAGATCAGCCAACAACAAACAACAAAACAAGAAATTTTTTCGTCTCTAAAGTCGAAAACATCTTATTCACACTTGTTTAGAAGCACGTAGCAAGTGTTACATCGAGGTACACACAAGCATGATCTAATTCGAGGCAGCTCTGGCTACTTGGTATTCAGACGAAACGCTATTTTCATTTGGAGCTAAACCCCCTTTTCCGGAAACTGTACCAGATTTGAGTGGTATATACGAGATATATGCGAGATATATGCGATGGCATGGCTCAGGTGGACGAGAGATTAATTGAGTTGAAATGTCATTAAGGTTCACTTTCAATCCTTTTATTGCCAGTTGCCCCCTGTAATTTCGATAATATGATTTTATACGAGGAGAAAATGTATGAGAAATTCAACTTCATAAAACAAGGTTGGGAGAAGACGGAGGAGGAGGAGGAGGAGAAGGCGAGTGCATGAGTAAACTGAAAATCTGTATAGTTAAAGTGAGCTTTCTGCTCACATATGTCACACCGCCACCACCTGAACTCCACTCAGGTAACAGGAGAGCATGCATGCCGTGCCCCCTTCTCTCTATAAAAGCAAAAGTGGTTTTCCTACTTTTTCCCCAAAACAATGACTGCCGAAAATTATCGAGGTGCTCTTGTCGATGCGATGATGATGTTGATAACGCCTTTGAATTGGAGTAATAATACGCCGTTTATTGTTATTGAACTGTATTAGCGTTCTCACGAGCGGAGAGAGGAGACGTTGTTCGGCGGCGGGACCACTCCACTGGCTGCTGGTGTCACCTTCTCCCCCATTTCTCCTCGCTAATGGGTTGCGCCCTCCTTTTAAGAGGAAAACGGAGCTTATAGCTTATATTTTTCCTTCATATGGGAAGGAGAGGCAGGGCAGAGGGGAGAGCAGTTGGTTGTGCCAATTCAGGGACCCGTTTTCTTAGTCGAGGGAGAAGCCGTTAATTCCAGGGAACATATGCATAATATAGCTTTTGGCCGACCCATGTGTATTGTGATCACATGCGAGTGTCTCTATATTATTATGCTTTATACAAAAAATCTTTTGGGTGTGTGCAAAGAAAGGGGTAGTTGGAATGCACCGTTAAAAATAAAAAGCATCGCATTATTGGATTGTGCATGCGATTGATGAAACTACTTCCTCCATTCCATTAGATGTGTTAAGCCCTTTTAACCAATACAATATGGAAGGCATTAGCTGGTACGTGATGAGTTGTCTAATGGCCCTCTCCTTTCTACGGCAGCATATTTTGCAATCGCTATCCTGGTTAGTGCCCCACCATCTCCACCAAGACCACGACGACGACGACGACGACGGTTTGCAATAATCCTCATCATATCTCTTTGCAGCAGAATTCTATATAGCGAAACAGGAAAACCAGG
The DNA here is from genome assembly GCA_036850665.1 of Dicranocentrus wangi. Lineage (NCBI taxonomy): Eukaryota > Metazoa > Arthropoda > Collembola > Entomobryomorpha > Entomobryidae > Dicranocentrus > Dicranocentrus wangi. Next base: position 46,677 of record JAANSN010000235.1, read on the forward strand.
AGAGAGAAGGAGAAACGGCAGTGCGAAGATCAGCTCTACGGCATCATCATCATCATCATATCCACACAGCAGCAACATGATGCCAGCAAAACCATAATAACCAGCCGGAGGGTCAGTACACTTTACTATTAAAGTATTTCGTGAAGTCGACTTGAAGAGATGTAATGAAGGCAAAAGGCAGAGAGAGAGAGAGAGAGAGAGAGAGAGAGAGAGGGAGAGGGAGAGAGACAGCCAAAAAATTCCTTTTCTTTTGCTCACTCTTCTCGCACAACCTGCGAGATTATCACAATTGACAATTAGTATTCTGTTTGCAAACTCCCTCATGTTCGGGCAAGAAGAAATACGGACGTAATGGAGGAATCGCTTGAACTTTTACACAAAAGGTACACATACCAGGGGGAAGAGAGAGATTAAATTATGAAGTTTTTTTCCTCTTCGTTTTCTTATGAATACGTAGAGCTGCCTTTTCCAACTCTGCATAATGCTAAAAGCGGAAAAAAGGACAGAAAGCGAGGAATGACAGGAATGGGCTAACATTAAGAGGACGACTTATTCCATCTTTCTTCCTTATTATTGTGTATAAAACGACAAAGTATATATAAGCAGCTTGCCCACTGTCCTGCTAAGCTTTCAAGGAAACAGAAGCTTACCACAAAATGGCTGTTAAGTATCCATTACGTCTCGTTTTAAGACACTTAAAAAATTCCCCAGTCTTAAATAATGCATAGATGCATACAGAAAACATTATATTGCAGGAGCATTAGGGGGTTCCCAGTGGGGAAAAAATACAGGATAATTTAAGACTCAAAAAGCATAAAACTTTAAACATTTCTCGAAGTCGGCAGTTCCCATAAAAATAAATTAAAATAAATCCAGCCCATCTTGATATTATTCATGGTGATCCCTATTGTATGGAGGGAGGTATATGGAGAGATGCAATAACGCTATTTTATCTGTAGCCCATCCACTTAGTCCACTTTTTCCCAAAGAACGGATTCTAATTTGGTGTTGGGATTTCGGTAAAGGGGTTCAGCAGCAGTAGCAGCAGCAGTAATAGTAGTTGTGGTGCATCTGGAAAGTACAAGCAAAGGTCACGCGTTTACTCTCCCTCACAGACACACAGGATGGAATGCAAACTTCCCCTTTTCCGCCGCGCCGCTGCCACTTTCTACGTATATTACAGCAGGCTCGGTTTGCAAGTAAACTTTTTTGTTGATGTAGTGTAGCTGTGGGTCAAAAGGTGAGATTAAATTTCAATGAATATTTACAGTGACAAGTAGATTTTCCCCAGAGTGCACTCCATTTCCACCAGAAATCATTTTAAATCAAAGAGTTTTCCTATTCCCCTTTCCAATGATATGTAGTTCCCGGGGAAGCCGAGTCCAATTAAGGGCAAGTGACCCAGTTCCCAACAAATTTTGCAGAAATTGCCTCCATTTTGTTTGGTAACTCTTATAAATGGAGTGGGTAATACACTTAAGAACAAAAATCCCCCTGCAACCCTTATTCTTGCTGGGAAAAACTTGCTAAAAAGCAATGTTTCCCATGAAATATTTGATTAGCTTGATTACAAAGATTCATAATCCATAATGTTGACTTTGAAAGTGGCCAAACAAATAATTCTGTCGTTTTTTGCATTAAAGTGCATTTTTAATATCAGCTTTTTCCTCTCAACACGAACACGATGCCCATCCTCTAGAGGCATGGCATACCAACTTTATCCCGAACAAACCCCCTTTATAGCCCGAATTTACAGTGTTTACACAGGACCTAATTGTCAAGTGCAATTCAAACATCACAATATCGACAGTTCTGTCTGCCTCAGACTCTCGAGTGTGTTCATTAGCTACAAGTGCGGCCATGCTGGTTTGTTTTTAAACAAAACACTTTTTCCTCGTGCGCGTCCAGCACCACACATTTTTCCCTACTCGCCGCCCTACTTTTCCCCACTCATCAGGCAAGTTTTCGCCATTGACCAAAAAATTATGAATACGGCAGCAGACAGAGCAGCACTTGTGGGATTAAATGCAAATATTTTTATTGGGTAAAGCCAAGTGTGATATCCCAGTCAGCCTAGCAATCTAGCAATATATATATATATATATATAACTTTTTCGAAAACAATTAGTTTTCATGCTTGCTCGTGCAAGCAGAGCATAAGAAGGGGAAGATAAAAGGCAATAAAAAAACCTGCAGCAAGTTATCATCTTTTTTTATATGACGCTGGCGAGCTGTGCACACTTTAGCATTATCAATCATTTATCACTCTTGCTGCATTATCCCCATAATTACTATAATCTTGGTTATTATCAAGCTTTAAAAATTTGCTTCGAAACTGAGACCACAGCAATAATATGCGATGGGATGCGATATAGAAAAGCAAGCTGCAATCTTAGGAATATCTCTATATGTAAAACGAGTAGCTAATCAAAATATTATTCAGTTGCACTCTCAAAATATTTTAGCAGCAGCAGCGTGATCCCATCTCGTCTGCTCTGCTGTTCCTCCCCCCACCACCTTCCCTCTATCCTTTCTATGTACTTGCGAAGAAGATGAGCAAAGATTGCAAGAATATTATTATTATTATTATTGAAAATGTGAAAGTAGTATTTCGAAGGAAAGTGGATGAAACAATAAAGAGTTCAGGTTGCATCCGGAATTAATGAAAATGTTTTAATTAATCGACGCGCCTCACGTGATGCACCACCACTACTACAACATCTTCATCTAAAATACTTTGTATAATGGGTGCACGCGCTCCTCCGCTCCTCGAGCCTCCCTTCAGCCCAATAACACTTCCATTTTCTAGCACAACCTTCTTATCATCACCTCCTCCGATATCAATACGCCATTTTGCGAATTCCTCCGCACACGTCCAAATCACAATAATACACTGACATATATATATATACAATTTACTGCCCTTTATCTGACGGGCATGCCATCAATATAGCCAATAAACTCCTAAAAAGTTTGTGTTTTGATAGTGCTGCTGACGAGCTGCTGCTGCCTCATATACCAGCGTTGTTGGCTAGAACAAACAAAAATGGGAAAAATATGAATTGAGATTTATCTTGCAAATATAGGTATATAGTACATAGTAGTAATATAACACATCCTTGGCAAATGTGTGTATGCAATCATGGGTCACGTTTAAAATTCAGTGCAGGATCGGAGGAGCAGCAGCGGTGTTGTTGCTCCAAGAATTGCAATCAGATTAGGTGAAAAATTCATCATCATCATCATCATCATCATCAACGTTGTTGTATTTCCCCTTCCCCATTCGGAATCGCGGCCACAACCGCTGACCACCACCACCACCACCACACTGTGTGCAACATTATATATGGGGATATTGGGAATATGCATTTTTTTCTTGTATAGTAAACATATATATTTATAATACATCCTTTCCTCTCTCTCTCCCTCTCTCTCCCGTGTTTAATATATGTCTCCCAAATTTCACACCATTTTCAATCAAGCACACTTCCGTAACTGGCGAAATGGCAGGATGTGATGAAGGTTCCATGTTGATGCTGCGAACTCGACCCTGTCGACAGTTTTTGTAGTTTTACGGAAAAGAAAGAGATTTAAATGAGATGACCTTTTATACATGCACCACCACCGGTTGGAAGATCCGCTGTTTTGGCGCTTTACGCATAACAAAATGTTATCATTCTCGTTATATTGTCGATCCCCATCAAAATAATATTAATATTCTAGGTCATCCTATTTTTGTTTCCTGTAATCTACACAGATAAATCATATATGCACTGGGGAATTTTTGGCAATAGGGTGTAATATCACAAAAAAAATGGAAAGAAGAGGAAGATTAAACTAACGAAAAAGTTGGGTTCTCCTACGTTACGTCCCCGTCATTTTGTTGCAAAAGCGGAGACCAGAGAAAGATTTGGCGGAGGTGATGTGATGTCTGATAGCTTAATTTATGGCGGACCGTGTAAACCGCAACTACAAATACCTCCTCCCCAGTAGTATCCCCTACTGACATAGTTGAAGTGAGATTGGCTGTTGTGTAACTACAAACTAAGGTGGCATCCCTACTACTTTTTATCTACATGGAATTCGTTTTAAATGTATATACACACATAACGACATAACCCAACTTTGTTAAGTACAAGTGGCCACCGCGAAACTTATTGCGTTACTTCCATGGCAGTGCCAGCAACGGGACGCGCAAATGATTATGATCCATGCTTTTAATGATAATGATCATCCGTTGAAAGACTTGGCGTATGATGTTTTGTAATAAGACGCTTCTTCTGAAACAGCAGCAGCAGCAGCAGCACCAGCGAACCATGCAAAAGCCTATTATCAGACGGAGAGAGGCTTTTAACTTTCATTTGGTTTTTATGCTAAGTAGCCTGCCAGCCAGGAGCATTTTCCCCAGAAAATTCTCAATAATACAAAAGTGCTTACTACGACGACAGGGCCTAAAGCTCCTTTGGCACTGCACTTTTGTCAACTGTCTATCACCACAGGGCATAGAAAAAAAAGGAAAAGACTACCTACTTTTTTACATGAGAAACCATCTTTGCAAATCAAATGTTTCTAGACACCATCATCATCGCCGTCAGCCACTTTAATGCGTCTTATTTTTTTAAAGGACGAGTTTGGACGGCCAAGGCAATATATTCAAATTTTCAGGTGATCCACAAAGCGCAGCGGTATCCCTGCTTTGAGGAGCCTATCAGGAAAATCAATCTGAGGATTTCCCACTTTTCCCTGTGAACATACAACGCAATTTGTCTAAAAATTAGAGTTTGCCGTGTATCATTTGCCCAGCTGCAAAAGCTGCAACTGTTTGAGCGCCTCTTGTTTTTTCCACCAATCAACGTTTTTTTTTGACGTTTTAATGTTGCAGTGTATTGTTCATATTACAACCCCCAATAAAAAATAGTAATACAATGGCAGTGTTATGAGGGGGTAGCTATGTAGCTGGACTGCGAAAAGCTGTATTACAAATTACAAATGACGTGGATATTCAAATTATTATATATATATTATCTTTTTTTTGCACTTTGTCCTTCCCAATATGCTCGAGTTGCTTTTTTATGATTAGAATGAGCTTTTCTTTCCATGGGAATGGTGACACGACGCGACGCTTTTACTTTTACGTATTTATTTCCCAGGATTTTCCTAAATTCTGGATAATGCCCAACTTGTAACTAAAGCCGTTTTTGACCCGTGTTTATATATATATTCTGCATAATTCGAGACATATCTAGACATCTTGTTTGACAGCCTCTCAAGTCTCGATAGAAATCTTTGCACCCTCCTGATAACATCACGACAGCAGCCAAATGCAAAATGCAAATGGCACCAAATACTTTTATATACAAGTCAATACATCAGAAATCGAAATGTGGTAGCAGCAGCAGCAGCTATAAGCCAGACAGCATGCAGCAGCAGCAGGAGTGCACTAACGTCGAACTAGAAAAGGCACAATTGAAATTCTTCCTTTGTATCCTGAAACCACTCACATCCATTTTCCATATATACTCCAAAATTGAAACATTGTTCCTTATCATCCCAGTCAAAGTCAGTCTTTGAGTTCTACATGTGTTTCGAAGTGCATTTTTGTTGGTGTGGAGCAGCATAAACGGTCAAGCAAGAAAAGCTAAAAGCTACAAACTACAAAGGAATCTATATATTCTATATCATCATCTTTTTTTCCTTACAGGTTGCAGCTGAGCTGGCTGGGCCCATCTCACTCAGCTGAAAAAAATACTGCACTGCATTCCTCTCCACCATGCATCGTCTACCTTGGCATAACAATTGCAGCGGAAAAAGTTTTATAGTGCGAGGAGCCTTGCCACTTATTAGTTTCAAGCACGACACGCATCGATATCCCCAACCCCAACAACCAGCACTCCGCTTTCAACATGATCCTCCTGTAGCGAGACGCCGAACTGCATTCTAAACTAAAATCGTAATCACCATCTGAAAAATACATGACTAATATATACCTGTTCACATTTTACCCCATCACCATCTCTTTAAACTTCACTGAATGATATGATGATCATGATGATGATGATCAGTGCATGGTTTGTAGTAGCGATCGCATACCAGAGGATACATTTTCATGTGGACTGAGTGGTGGTGGTGGTGGTATTACTCTAGAAAACAAAAAGCATTCCCTTCCACCGTTTCCCCTTTATTATTCCCTTGACTAGCTTACAGGCTGTATGAGCCACGTTTGAAAATAAATCTTGTAAAATGCTCACTCTTCTCTCTCTCTCTCTCTCTCTCTCTGACTTTCATACTCTCGCTTAAACTTGCAACTTAAAAGCTCTCGCTCTGCGTATATATATGATGATGATGATATGATGGTGGTGCCGGGTTGGGAATGGAAATTTCTAAGCTAACCTGATCAAATAGAGAAGGCGAAGGAGACGAAGACGAACAAGAACCTGTGTGTGAACACAAAAAGGTTCGTTCGAGTTTTGCTGTATGAACGACGACGACGTGTTTCCTCGCAATCCTGTAATGGACTATAAGCAATCAACTTGTTCTTACTTACACTACAATATATGCTGCTGGCTAATATATAACATAACATAGGCCTCTGTGAAAAATAAAACCCTTTCGTAGAATTAGTTGGTCGCATTGCACCGCACACAGGTAGGCAAGCAATGTGTATTACAGACTTATAGAAACCAACCAACTTACTACTTACTACTCTGTATTTTCTAGCCTCTCAACTTAACTCCCAGTTTGCATTCCATCATTCATTGTTGTATTGCATTGCATGGATTGTGGAAGAGAGAACAAAAATGTTTGTAGCATGATATGGATTGTTGCTGGTCTTCTACATTGTTCACACAAGTTTATACATTATCAATCAACAGGGTGGATTCTGATGATGCTGCTGGCGGCGAACTAACTAAAAGCACTCTGCTACATAGTATTATTATATATATACATATATTTTTATGGCGTTCAACAGTTCAACTTCTACCCTCTCTTTTCAGAGACTTGAGCAGGAGGATTCAGTTTCATGTATCGAAATATTATTATTTTATTCAAAAAACTTTAACACTCGTACTCATTGCTGCATTCTCTGTACAGGCAGGTACGCGGATCAGCGCTTTGCCAAGGTATATACGTTTCTCTCTCTGTGTGTGGAGATACTTAATACGACCGCGATTACTATTATTCGTTCGTAGGTATGGGATTTTGTGCTAAACAGAGTTGTTGTGACAGGATAGGTAATATAATGTATCGAAATATTATTATTTTATTCAAAAAACTTTAACACTCGTACTCATTGCTGCATTCTCTGTACAGGCAGGTACGCGGACGAGCGCTTTGCCAAGGTATATACGTTTCTCTCTCTGTGTGTGGAGATACTTAATACGACTGCGATTATTATTATTCGTTCGTAGGTATGGGATTTTGTGCTAAACAGAGTTGTTGTGACAGGATAGGTAATATTATCATTAGAAGGTGGTGGGCAGGTGGATTTTTCAAATACTTTTCTCTTTTTCATCCCTTCCATTTTTTCCCATTCCACTTGTACGACGACGACATATTAGCTGCAACAGTTGACGACTTTTTCAACACTACTGAGCTCCCAGCTCCCATCAACAGCAGCAGCAGCGCAGCGTCAGGTATATTGTCATACCGCGTCTATAGAGCAGCTAAGCTCCGTGTGTATATAATTCAGTAGTATTAGTATTTGCATTTGCAAAGACCCACTTTTCCTCCTCATCTTAATCGTTATCGTCGTCGAAGTCGTCGTCAACTCGCTATAATAATCAGCCTAATAACTCTCTATACGTAGCAGGAGAGGAGCACATTATATCAACCATCACACACACACACACACAACTCAACTCCGTAACAATAATTGTGGAATGGAGGAGAGCTTGTGTTCAAACTACTACGACTAAAAGAGCCCCTGTCTGTCTGCCAACAATACAATCCACATGTTCGTTCATCTTCGTTGAAGGCTTAAATGAAAAAAAAAACGCTTTAACAATTCAGAGGTGATACAGAAAATTACTAACTCCTCTACAGTACATACTTTCGCATAGTTTAACTTTTAACAGAGGCTCCCACCACCACCGTCAGTCAGTTTGCCGTGTGGCTGAATGCAAAAGGTATGATGCTAGCATTCCTCTCGTTGAATCGTGTACGTAGAAGACCACTAGTTGATTCTTGGTTGTTGGATGCAGATTTGCAGTAGCATTTTTGGTCAGGTTGGTGCATGAGAGAATTGAGAATTGATTCTCAGGCGCAGTTTTGGTTGGCCATTCATATTATATATGCTTTAGTATTTCGATTCGAGCGTGCCTTTTTGTGAGCGAAAATTTTTATTAACAAACAAAAAAAATCAGTCTCCTTTAAATCAGTTAATATTTTGGAGCGTTCTGTGGCTAGTGTGAATACCAGTTTTTTTCGTGAGTCAGTGTTTAAGAAGTTAAAAATTAGTATTATTATTATTATTATTTGAGAAGAAAGGATATCAACCTCATGGTTTTGAATGAAGTAGCCTTTGCATGAGGTTAATAATATACGCCAAGAATTTCAAAAGACAAACAATTTCGTAACCTGGTTATTTCCGCTCCGACTCTCGGGAACGAAAATCCAGCTCGATTTCCATACAACATTTTCATTATTATTATTATTATTATTTTTGTGACCTCAGCCTCAGAGGGATATATAGAAAGAAATGGTGTGAGAACACGGCAAAATAAAAAGAGGGAGCTCACAATAAGCAGACCATAAAGGAGGAAAAGGAGAAGAAGAAAAAAAAACGGACACAGGTTTTGTTTTGGTATTCATGGTTGGACACTCATTGTTTGTGTTTTTATATCAAGTAAGTAAAAAAGGATGAGCGCCCGTAAGTGCAACGACGATGAAACCCTGCTGCTGCTGCTAATGCTCCTCTGCTCCCGTGATAAATAGTATTAGCCAGGATAATTATGGAAAGAAGAAGTTGTTGTTGTTGCTGATGAAATAACCCGTGTGTGCTTTGCTTCATCACTTTTCTTCAGCTGGTGGAAAAACAGCTCCCAGCCATAAAAGTGCAACACTAGTAACATTATTAATATTAAGTATATCTTATGTTCCTTCATTCGCCCTTTTCCTGAGAATTTTTAAATCAAGGGGAAAAAAATATTAGACTATATACGCACTTTAGACTGACTGTGCTTCCTCTAGAAAAAGAACAGCTAGCTATATAACTAGAGTCGTCGTTCTTCGTCTTATTGGTCTTATCAAGTAGACAACAAACCGTTTGACATCCTTGCTAACAACTTCATATATATAATAATATTATGCTGCTGCTGTGATTGTTACTACAGTGCAAAATTCTACGAAAAAAACACTCTCTTTCGCTGTATATAATATAATATTTTATGCAACGCATGTGTATGTGTGTGTGTGTGATTGCTCACAGGTGAACAAACTTATCGTGTGGTAGTGGCAGAACTCATATCGGCGAGTTAACCAGATCAATCTTTATTGGATTAATAAGTGAGTATAGTATATATATAGACAATGTAGTACTTGCATATGGGCAGAAAAAAACACGAGGTAGTACGCCACACACTAGACTAGAACTACAAGAAAGAAAGAAAAATTAGCAAAAAAATATATAATATTGAATAAAATAATATACATATTATATATAATAATATGCATGCATGTACTTTTTGCGTAGGCATTCCCATACCAAATTCATTTTTCTTTACAAGCTGACCGCGGAACTGGCTGGATTGTCAGCTATGAATATTTGTTTTTTTTTAAGTTTCAAAAACACATAATGGACTAGTTACCGCAAGTGGCTTGTTAACTCATACGCCTACATTCACCACTACTTACTACTACTAGTTGACTAGCACAACGGCATTGTGTAATTTTTTTTAAATTGTTTATGGAAAAAGGTGAGGTCGTTTAGTAGACCTGCCACTTTTTTAGAACGTCACAGATTTTGTGCTTCCTAGCCACAGGGTTACTATACTGCTCAACTCAACAGTGGTTTTTTAAATGGAAAAAAAATATTATATACAGATTGTCAACTTAAATGATATTCAAGAAGAGATTTGATTGAATTTGCATTTGCAATAGCTTCCCCAGTCTGAAGGACGAGTATAGACGGGGCCTATATAGTTCCACATGTCTTTCTTGAGACGATCATCATTTACATAATTCACCTTGTGGAACTTTTTATATTTTTTGAAAGACAAAGTGAAGGACAATGTTCCAAGTGAAGTTTTTTTTCAGAAAAGTAAAGAACTTATATGGACTAGAGAGTAGATAGACAGGGGAGTACAGTAATGTAGTAGTGAGGAGGAGGACGAGGAGGGAAGAAAAATGGGACATGATGTTCCCTCTCCTTGACTGTTACATTTATAATGTAAAGCGGATAAGATAGATTTTTTCCATTTAGAGAAGGAGAGAAAAAAAACTTTTCATTTACCGGTTGAACCGAGGAGGGGTGCGTACACATGTCTACTCTATAAAGTAAGCTAGAAGAAGTTGTTTTAGGACATAAAATATTTTTTTGATTGACAAGACCAGAACCAGTGTATTATGTTGTAGGGGTGGTGGTGGTGATGGTGGTAGTTACCGTACCGTGATTTTCCTTTTTTTTTCTTCTTTCTTCTCCTTCGCTGAATCCGTCTTCCCAGTTAGTAGAGCTAGTTGAAAAGTCAAGTGATTTTCTGCATATAGTAGTATGAAAACAACATCATCCTCATCCTCATCGACTTTCATAACCCAATGATTGTTGATTATTAATGCATTTGGGAAAAAAAGTCAGGAAATTGTGCTGGCATCTTCTTTATTTTGTGTGGTTGTTAAATAATATATAGACTGTTTAAGTGGAAATAGCGTAAGAGGCTTTCCGGTGGGAAATTAATGAAAAATATATTAAAAAAAACTAGCCTGCAGTTTTCTCACGAGCTGCTGTCTTTTAAGTCCACGATTATTACATTCAATTCACATAGGGAAACCGAAGTGCTTCTGTGAAATACTACCTTACGTTTTTTTCTGTGTACTATAATATATAATATAGCCTGTACGTTTTTGTTTATATATGATTTTGTCTGCCTTTTCATTTTTACCCCATGCTATCCCCCTTTTTTATTTTACTTTTCGTTTTAAGGTGTTGTGTTGTGTGCAAGGTGTGTGCGTAGCAGGTTCAAATGCAATAAGGAATTATAAATTTTTATACAAAATGGGAATATATAAATAGTTTTTTTGATGTACGCTACGCGTCTTCCCATAATATATATTACGCGTGTTTTTTACCCCAAAAGAAAAACGTTCCATTTTGTAATACTTTCTTGGTCCTTTTGTGTGAGCAGAGAGGAGATGTTGTGACACACAAAACTGGGGACCCATGTCGTTTCCCCAAAAATCAGTCAGGCTGGCTCACTTAAAAAAATAAATCAGGAAAAATGAAAAAAAAGAAAGAAAAATTTTCAATCCCTTTCGGAGATCGCATGTTTCATTTTGATTAAAAGTGGAATCCGGTCATTCTGCTCGAGATAGTACGGAATAGTTATAAAAACATTATTATCATGAGAAAAGTTAACAAGTGAAGAAAAACCACAGTGGTACGTACGAGGAGAGGAGCATGATGATGATTTCACGAGAATTTTTCAGCTTTAATTAAGAGTGAGGAGTAGTACAAAAAGTAACTTTCCGTTGGATAATGAACTATCACGCTCATTTCTCTATGAATTCCATGCATGCTAACGAACCCACCATATATAATGCACACAACACAAAACTAAGTAATTTTTGTTTTTCAAACGTTGTAGTTTGTTGCCGATAACATGGGGGGGAAAAGGTTGTATAGTTTTTTCTCTTCTTTTGTGTTATATTATGAAAAAGAAGACGAAGAAGTTTACTTTAAAATCAGTTGCATTCAATTAGAGCATTTTTCTATTTGACCCGTAACAAAAGTTATAGTTTCGGATTCACCCACCCACAAGCAAGACTGCCCAACTCACGCAATTGCGAAGATATAACCCAGGGACACGCCTTTGTAAACTTGTGTGGATTTTTCGGTAAGTTGGGTTTACCATTTTTTTACAATGACCTTGGTTGCAATTTACTAAAAAGTTACTCGTGCTTGTAAAAACGTATAGAGTCTGTACTCCGGTGTTAACATCCATGCTGTAACCAGGCAAAAATGAGTAATTGCAATGAAAATCTATGTTTTTTCCTAAGCATTGCATGGTGAGTGTTTGCTTTGGTTTTTTCAGGAATTCGATTACATTTTGTAGAAAGTTTTTCTTTTTTGTTGAGGATGTGAGGAGCGTGGCAAAAGGGGTGCATATACCATATGTTAAGTAATCGTATTAAAAAAGGGGTAAAACCTAGTAATCACGATAAAGTAATAATATGAAATTCGTGTAGTAATATTCTACGCGAAGATTTTGATGCGGAGTACGCGCACACTCGCTCACTCACTCACTCACTCAGTTTTGGTTTTGTTTTGTTTTATATATTATTATTATTATTCAACTAAAAAGAACGCTGCTACGATTCTCATTCTCACTTCAGAATTTACTACATAAAGCTTGGGGAATGGATATTTTTTTTGTTCAGGTAGTTTATATTTTTTTATTTTTGCAAAATGGGGTGATAGGATGCCTATTTAATACTTGCAATTATCGAATTTCGTTTTTTAATCTAATTTCTGCGGCTGCGCTGCTGTTATTAAAATTATATTGCTTTACGATAAAGTGCAGGGGTATCGGGTTGCCATCGAAGTTTTTAAAATTATATATCGTACCTCCTTTTCCTTGCTATAGTCATATTTGAGTAGCACTTGACGGATTTTGCATGCTTGGGGAGCGACACTGACAACAATTAAAAGAGTTTTGCTATCTAGACTCTTTAAGATGGCTTGACCACACTGATAGTTTTTCTCTGAGATTTCCAAACGAGAGAGAGAGAGAGGGAGGGAGAGAGAAATATCATATTAGTCTTGCTATCAATTTCAAATGAAATGATATATCATAAAGCGTGAGTTATGCTCATTTTGAAGCAGTGAGCAAAATCTCAGAAAATCTCAACTTCAATTTCTCTTGTACTCGCTGTAGGTGACGGTAGTTAGTACTGGGATATTAACTCTATGAATGAATGAATGAATTATGACAGGGATGGAATGAGAGATTGATCAACTTCTTGATATAATACGTTGATTTTACTGGTTTTACTCACAAATTACACAACACGGAGTTTTGCTGACTGAAATTGAGAAGTACATTGACTTGTTTCGCTTGACGAACCTTAACGTAATGAAGGTGAAAATTACTTAATTAGATTTGCTTGAGAGATGATAACATCAACTATAACGATATAGGGCGTTTGGGGAGTGAGTTTGTTCATGTCTAAACAGCTATTTTCAGATCCCATAATATGCAATCCCAACCTTCAATATAAACCGAGTTTTTATGTGAAATTTTATATGATTAAAAAACTATATTCTGATCCAACCAGAGAGCTACTCTTGGGCTTTGCTTGGGATTATAGGGAAGAAAAAAAATCATTAAAAAATCATTTCATCTGTTTCGGCTCAACACCATGGCGATAAATAGGAAGTATGTAACCAGTGTTGAAAATTAGAGAGGTTGACCAAATGATGCAAAATGCTTGATATCAGTGAGTTGTATCCCCCCACACAAAGGTTGAAGGTAGGAATATATATGTGTGGTGGGGTGGGAGTAACATAATTGCAAAATAATTGGGAGGGATCAAAACGATCTATTGAATTATTCAGTTCTCAGGAAACAGTTGTTTTTTTTGTTTTATCTTTGTATCCTACACACTACATACTTGTTGCTTGGCTTGACTGTGGAAACTGATAAGCAGAAAAAAAATAAATATTATATGTAGTATTTTTTTTTATATAAAATTCTTCTGTTTAACCAGAGCTCCTTGCTTTTGCGAGGTGACCCTTTCCTTGGATTTCAATACAAGCTTGATAGAACGGCACACGTAACAGTGAACAATTTTCGGTGAAACTTGTTTTCTCGCTGGTTTTGACTTTATGAATTGATTTTCAGGGAATCCCGTTCCTCACCTGAGCAAACTGGCTCAGCCGTTGTTGTGGTTGAGGCCACGGTTTCTTCGCTAATAGCACCAAACCTCATCTGCACAACACCACCACCACCACCACTAAATAGCAGCAGCGACGACGCAGCCGCTGAGTTGGCGTTATCTTGCGACACACAACTGCTCTACTCTTCTGCAAATCATTTTGCAATTTTTATCCAAGCACTCAAATACACATTCCACCTCCTCCTCCTCCCTCTTTTGCTTCACTGCTGCCCCATTAAAAAGAGCAGGTAGCTGGAAAGAAACAAAAAAAATTGCGGAGATGATGCGAGCAATGAACGAGGCACATTACGGTACGGTAAAAATAAATCAAACGTTTTTGCACATTTTTTTTTTTAAAAAAAAGCTTGCTTTTGGTTTAGAGTGTAAGAACAACGCTATATGAAAATTTCGCATTTTCTTGAATGATAAGCCAAAGTCATCAATCACTTTATTTGGTGGTCATTATTGTGCACGCAACCACACCGGATACTTCTTTTAGCAAATTCCAATTTACACGTCGTTCTCCCCCCCCCCATCCATGCACACACACAATCTCAAAATCAAACAAATGTTCCTCAAATTATGGGATATAAAGAAAGGCATGAAGTCATGTGTATGGTTTGTTTGATTAAATCTACTCAACACTTTTCCTTTGAATAAATACACGTTAATGGGATTTTGGCCGAGTTGCTTGTTTTGTGCCACTCTCAAGGGAATACGCAGCAGTGGTCAGCCGCCGCGCCGCCGAGTAAATATTGTAAATTTTTGGTTAGTGCACATCATATGACAGTTGAGAGGAGTGTGTAAATAGGGAACTAAACTGGTGGCGTAGTATAGTGGTGTGGTCCATTGCATATGTCCACTTTGATCGATTACATTTACTACTGTTTTTAAAGTGGGCTTTGGTCTCACAATACAATCAGCTTACCAATTCGCAATACATGCATGCATCATCTCATCATCATCATTATTATTATTACATTTTTAATATTTTAGTAGACTCGGATTTTTCTGTTCAGAGATGGATGTGCTCATCGTCTCAGTCAGTCAACATCCAATGACCACTTACTTACTTTTTTTGAGCTGCTCATAATTTTTGTTTGGCTCAGAAGGTTCTCCCAGCAGCTCAGGAACCGTTTCTCGGGGGCAAAAGCTGTTGGAGTTGGAAGCTGGCTGGGACGTGATGATGATGATGATGGCACATTTTCCCGTTTTGAGCAATGAAGTCTCGTTATATGAGCAGCTTTTATTAAGTTTGCCAAAAGAGGGATATGAATGGAGGGAAGTGAAGAGGTAGGAATTAGGGAAATAAACCTTTTTATTATGCATGTGCTCTCACACTCCCACTCGACGACGACTAGTCGATGTTGGCAGTCGTGTTTACATTTTTGAAATGAAATCCTTGTTTGGACTTTGGATGGATATGTAAACCAGCAGCAGCAGAACGGAGCAGTCTATGCAACAAGGGTAAATGAAACAGGGAAAATGTGCACTAGATAAATATCGAGCCACATAATTATAATTTTGCCAACAATTGAAGAAGAAGCGGAAGCTTGCTCCGCTTTTTGGAATAACAGGAACTCCAGCAGCTAGTTGCTGATAATAAGGCATATTATTATTGTTTGCTGGACAATAATATTATTATTATTCCAACCGTTTTTAACATCATTAGAAAAATTAGCTCAGTTCAGCTATACATCCTTCAAATATAAATATTTAGGTTTAATATTATGCACTCTGAAATAATAATGAGTACTATGTGCAACAACAAAACATGCAACATTATATCCCAGTCGCTCAATAGACGTCAACCAACGTCAAACCTTGGGGCATTTATATTGGTGCTTAGTTGGCAAATTACAACTAGTTTATACACCCAATTTACTTACCTGTATGCTTATTTAGTTGTTGTGTTAGTTTAGTGTAAAAATACATCTCCCGTTCATACTTGCCCTGAATGACACCCCTTTACTTTTTTCCCCGACACGCTATCCACCACTCGATATACTTTTTTTATTTTAATTTAATTTTTTGCAAGTTTGCAAACTCAACTAGACAAAGACTTCTCGCTCATCCCATCACACAGTTCACCGTTAATAACCCAACACCGTACAACTTGTCACATAAAATATACATTCCTATATATATATATGACCATCACATTTATTTTATTATAGACATCTATCGATTTCCAAACAGAGTGTATTATGACTTTATGATAATGCCAAATGGAAACATCAGTCTTGAGTACTCTTTTTTTTGCTACTCTCTTCTGACTCTGCTGACTCTTTTGCCTGCGTAAAAGTAACGTTACAAGTTTACAGTCACAGCATCAGCAGCAGCAAAAAATATACAATATGTAATCCGAGTCAAGATAAATTTATTTTTTTTTATCTGGGAACTGGGAGTGCAGATATATCGACAAGCGTGCAAGCCAGCCGAGCCCCATAAATTGTATCCTCTCCCGTTGTTAAATACCATATCTCTCTCGCTGCTGCACACATAGTCCGCCGTCGTCCACCCGCAGACTTCACCATATACCCTTTAATTACCCACAAACAGTTATACCGTGAACTCGTAAATGTACAGAGCAGAATAAAACAATTGTGCTAATTGTCTGAACAAAAGCCAAAGCTCGACTTCATAATTCCCGTAAATATCCATCTCTCTCTCTCTCGCGAAATATGATAAACAGTAAAATGTAACAGGCATGTTGTAGTACATTAGTTAGCGCATATATATAGTGCTCCGCCGAATGGCTTCACACTTTTAGCTCATCAGCATAATAAGCAGCTCTATTGTAAAAATGGTGTTTTCAATTTGACTCTGTGAGTTGTTGAGCATTACGGGGGAGAACAGAGAGGAGCCGACAGAGCCTCATCTCAAGAAGAGTGACACACAAAAAAATTATTTTCCCGTGTAGTAGATTGACTCTTGCTCATCTTATCTCCGTCATTCACTCAGTCAAAGCGACCAATTGTGCGATTCTCTCTCGATGAAAAAAATATAAAATAAGTAAGTATATATACATATATATAAAATGATGACAATTTACACTCGCCCGTCATCCCCCCTTGATTATCGCAGACATAGTTCTCACAAAGTGACAAGGATTTAGGAGTTCAATTAAAGATTCCCATGGAGTAGGCGCATAAGGGCTGCTGACTCCCGTTTACCGTCATGTCATCTCTTGATGAAAAAAGTGCTTCAAGGGTTAAATAATGCCTAATAAGTTTTCCACTTGTTCCCCTTATTCCTTTTTTTTGTCTTGTTCCCCCGCTTTTGTTTGTTGCAGACACATTTTCGAAAGTGAAAAGCCAATCTCCTTGTAAACCTCTTAAGACTATAAAGGCAGCCATCAGGGGAGAGAGATGGGTGAACACGGTGAGAGATGGTTGTCACAGGATAATACTGAACTATTAACTCTTTTTATGATGACGAGAGGGAAAAGATGATGATGATGATGATGATGATGAGAACGGTTTTGTGTGCTGTTGTGTGTGTGTAGATGGGTAGCTAGTCGTTTATCCTACGCCCCTTTCTTACACCTGTAATAAATGCCATAAAAGGGTAAATATTCTTTCGTCTTCAACGATTATGTTTGACATGTTCATAACTCTGAATTACTCCTTGCTTGGGTGGATTTTATATCTGCTGGCACTTTACACAGTATTTTTACCCCTTCTTCTTCTTCGTCTACCTTCGCTCCGTCGTCGACACGTCAACTTTTCGCATTCCTAATTGGCTATATAGGGATAGCCATATCCGTCCTGCTCATTTTCAAAATTTCATTTCCTTCACAGCCATAGCCATAAGGAGAGAAAGAAGCCCACTCGCTTTGCTTTGCTGCAGCAAAACTCGGAGGCTCATTAGAACACTTCATTATCCCAATGACACAATAAGCGACGACTCCAGCCTGTAACTTAATTTTAGTGGAATATAAAATTAAAAGGATTGTGGGCATGTAGATGATTTAGGTATTCGCATATTGTCCGTATTTACATAATAATTTCCATTTGCATCACAATTTCGTGATTCATCAACTTGTCTTGCCAAGCCTCACTTGAAACTCGCGTAATTGAACAGATTCTTTTTTCACCTGATGCATTCATTCCTTTTTATTATAACCTAAAGGGAAATGGGGACTATGTGATTCGCAAAAAAAAATATAGAAAATACCTTTTTAATTCCTTATTTTGCCCACGTCCCTTTCTCATCATAATGATAATATTATCCACCTTCCTAAAGGCATTTTTTGTGGTTGGGATCATACAGAGCAAGTGAAAAACCAAATCTAATGCCACACATGGCCACTTTGAGCATTGTTAACGGCAAAACCATATATACATGACGTGATGATGAGTATATATATTCTACCAGAAGTATTTAATAAGCTTACGTATTTTTTTAACGTGCGTTACTTATCATCAGCTAAGCTTAACCTTAACTTTGGTTTTCCTGGGATGGCATGCATAATACGGGATTACGGGCTAGGGATATATATAATAATATTCCCCCCGATCAAAAAGTTTATTTTAGGTCTACGCAGCACTACTCTGGCGAGAAGATAAGAGAGAGAGAGAGCGATGAGATACAATGTTTTAATAGGCATCTCTCTCATCCTCATCACAGCACCATCAGATCAGAGCCGGCGAGCCAAGGAATTTTTTTTTTGTTACGTGGTTGTCTTGTCATCGTCGTCATCAGATAGGCATGCACAAGTAGACAATCCTGCTGATTAATTTTTTTTTTCGAGAGGCATTACCTGTTGGCTATATGTGGAAATCAAAACCGGAGTTGAAGTCTTTTGAAATATGTAATAATAAATACGTAGGTACAAAAAGGCTTGCAAAACACCACCGCACCGCACCGTAGTGTACTACTGCTGGTTACCCCCCTTTTCTGCTCTCTCCCAATCACTTAAGCAGCACAGCAGCGTCAGTGTAATAATAAATGTGAGCAATACATGTCTAAATAAAAAAATAGCATAAAGGATAGGAAACGTGAGGGTGATGATGCTGGCGATTACGGTGTTATGATTTGATTGCATAAGCCAAAGATAATAAAAAAAATGTTGCTACTCATCATCTCTTGTACGTCTCATATGTGTGCACATTATTACTAGAGTTTTCTACAACGGGTAAAAACCTAAGTAAGGCCAAAAATTCTGGATGAGAAATGCCTACAACATCCATCGAGCATATATACGTATGTAGTCTTTAAATAAAAATGTAGATGATGATCTTGACGAATATAATATAATATTATACCTTCTACCCATCATATTATGCTATCGCCCATGATCGCATTGTATTTGTAGGTAAAAAATTGAACTTTTATTCCATTCCGTATTTCACGATGAATCATATTATACGAGAGAGCTTGAGTTTCGTACACGATAAGACCGTTATGATAAGATATGCCTTTTTTATTGCCATACCTTTCATTTGTGAATTCGCTGTCCTGTGTCGTTTTCACTTTTTTACGGGTAGGCTCCACAAGGTGGGTGTACAAGGGATTTCAACAAAATATGTTACACACCTTTGATATACGTGTGAAATGAGGTTTTTATGCAATATATCCTGCTGAAATACTTCACTTATCTGACCAGCAGGATGGTGGTGGCTCCGGAGATAATGGGAAAATTTATTGGAACCCAATAATGAAATGAAACACTTGGCAAGCCAGGACGGTTGAGGTGTGATGTAATAATTGTGCTGCTACTTTTGCGTGTTCCTCTCTCTCATTCTGTTTTTTCGCGTTGGCTAATTCCCTGAGAATATTGGTTTTTTGGATGGTTCGTCGATAGGTGTGCCGTGAAGTTTGTGTGTTCTCTCTTGTTGTTGGAATTTGATTTTCTGTGCCTTTCTGACTGATTCTTTGAATCATCTTGAAAACTAAATAGACAACTTATCGAGAAGGAAATCAGGAATTTTTTTGCGTTGGTGGTGTAAAGGGAAATCAGTTTGGACAGCTCAGCACTCTCGCGTTGTTTTGTAAGTAGATATAAATATGGAATATTTAAATGAACAATAATATATAGTGATGATGATGAGATCTGACAAAAGCAGGATTTTTTCCTCATACATACGATATGAGTAATATGGAAATGAAGGAAGGTTTGGAAGATTTGAGAAAAGCAAAAAGCTCGCACCCGTCTTTTTTTAAAAATATCCTCATCCTTGACTATAGTTGTACTTGTACATACTACATGCTTATTAGTTATGGAATTTTGTGAGCATGACTCATGCGAGGAATGAGTTAAAACCACGAAAACAAAATGCACTTGAGACGAGAGTGGACTGGTGGTGGTGGTGGTGGTGGCATTGAAAAATGTGCATATTAAAAATTACTCGGCTCCACAACTTCAGCTTATAAACCTTTTTCTTCTCTGGAAAAAGCGAGTGGATGATGGTCGTCCACACACGGGTCCACTGATCACGATATGATGTCACATAAAATCAAGATTTATAATATACTTGTTTTTTTTTTAAAAAAAAAGAATCATTTCTTTTCATGACTCTCCTAGATGCATTTGACTTTTTGGCTCTCTTTTTGTCATGTTAACCTTGGTTCATGAGGAATTACAGGTGTCAAAGCTTGCAATTTTTAAATTTCATACATTGTAATCCTCACATTAAGAAACTTTTATAGGAGCAATGTAGATGAGGCTCATATCATAATATCATGTACACGCAGAGCCCCAGTGAATGAAGAGGAAAAAAAATCCGTGATGCGGAAAAATGCTAAGTAGTTTTAGTTTTTTTAAAGACTTGCATGCAAACATAATATATAATTTTTAATATGCTTACATTTCAAGAGATTCGAGAGAGAGAGAGATAGACCAGGTGACTATAGTGCAAAAGACTCACTCTGGTGAAGCATATTTTGTGATATGTGTTATGCTTGTGTCTGTCTGTACTGCCTCTCATCCGGTACTTTGAGTGATCATCTTTTTTACGTGACGTGCATCCAACTTGTAACGACGACTAGAGGTTAAAAAATATATAATATGGTATATTTTTACCATTACATATTCGGATTATTATCGCCTTGGGTGAAGCTCATCTCTTCTTAATAACAGTAATTGTCAGCCTAGGAATGGCAAACGATGACAGCACTCTGGCGAGAATAAAAATGAGGAAAGTATTCAAATTTTGTACTACTGCAAGTTGGCTTTTTAGCGAAAAATTAATATCTTAATTAATTCCACATTAACACCTACATTTGGCACCCATTTCTCATCTCACGCTGCCATCCATACATACATCATCACCACTTTTATCCTTTAGTTATTACCATAATTTATACTTGACAGAGAGAGAGGATAAAAGGGTATATGTGAGGAAATTGCAGAGATGTGTCACACGACGAGTAATAATCGCTTCTCACTTCCAATCCTGCAAGCCAGGAGGGGTACGCGTACTACTACGTACTCCCGTTGAATTACATTCTTGGTTGCACTCCCAGTTTTAGAGGGTACAACAATTACACGACAATATACATATAAATATTTTATGCTGCTGCTGCAGTTCTTCTGTCTCTGAAGCCCCTTGTTGCACTCTTGCAATTTGCAGGTTAGGGTTAGGAGGAGGACTATGAGGGTTATTTTTTAACATATAAAAACTTTGCTGCTTCGATTAAAAGTCTCAAGGTTGACGTAAGACAAATTTGTATAAAGTAAGTGTACTACTAAAGTCTACAGATCATATTTTTTGCAACACTACTACTCCTTTCCCTCCGCATACACAATACAGAGTTGGCCTTCCTCCTGCATTGCATCCATTGATTGATAATGCGTTTTTGAAAAAGATATGAGCACTTATAGGCACAGGGAGAGCATATATATATGATATAATATACCTAGTTTTACCTTCTTACCTCGCTCTCGCGTCTTAACTTTAACATGCGAATACTTATCATGGTGATTTTTTTTGTAGTAGGCAGGGTCGTTTTTTTCCACTCAGCTCTCGAGTGACGTGTAGTGGGCATGAAGATTGTAATCCATTCATACAAATTACCGCAACAGTTTTAAAAAAAAGTTTCGTATAATGCACTACTCCTTCAATCATATCATTCATATTATGTAGACCTTCTTGAGTGCAATTTTTTTTTCTTCACGTCTCTCTCTACTACTTACTCTCAACTCAACTCTTTGAGTCAGTCAGTAACTCCCTCAAGAGAGGAGATAGATGGTGATTGAACCAGACAGATAATATTCAGAGCTTAAAAAGAGAGGCCTTGGAGTGTTAAACCTCCTTTAATTGAATCATTGTTGCTCCCCTAACTCCCCTCCTCGTCGTTTTTTTACTACCTACTTATGCAATCCTCCTGGCATTGCTCTTCTACACACACCAGGATTAGCACAAAAATAGATAGATATACGTATTTATAATAGTAATAATATCTGTGGTAGTAGTAATACAAGGTTGAGGTGCAGGAGGTGAATTACATAAAAAAAATCGTGTGTAATGGTTCGGTTGTTGAGGGGAATGATGTTCATGTCTAAAAATGATCTCTTCAGCTGATCACTCATCATCAGGATCATCATCATCAGCATCTCAACCTCTTGCCTATATAATATTGCCTCTCATCTCAACAACTAGGTATTTTTGGGCTTGTTTTCAAATCATGATTTGAAATTCATGGACACTCACAACCTCATGTAATCAGATAAGATACTGGGGGCCATATCACCTGCCTCCTTGCTTACTATTTATGAAAAGGCATCATTAAAAATTCCTCTGTGGATTGAATAATGATATGGCCCTATTACCATTTCGTATTGGTTTTCTAAACCATCATATCCCTTCAGCAGAGAGAGAGAGAGAGACCTGAAGGGTTCTAAAAGGATTTTTGCAAATATTAAGGTCGTCTTACTCACTCACTCAGGCAGGATGTATCAATTGTGTTTATATTGCACCACATGCAGCGCACCAGTCGAGATTATGTGTGTATATAAGTAATTGTGTGTCATCTGAAGTCTGAAGAGAGAGAGAGAGAGAAGTACACGAGAAGGGATAAAAAAAAACCATGATTAATGCAGTGCACAGATGGATAGAGATACACACACAACATTCAAGTTTCACATTCTCTCAGTCAGTCAGATTTTTTTTTCATTCCTTGTCTTCTTTTTTTTCCTTGTGAAAAGAGCATAAGTCAGGGGAGCGCGATGAAGGGAGTTTTTGGTTGTTGGTTGGTGGGCCATTGTGCTCTCTGCCAGCAAGCAGTAACTGACTGACGATGGTTTCCACTGATTACAATAGAAAATGCCGTTTTTGGCTACATTCCTCCAACACTCATCTCAACTCTGAGAGTCAGCAGAGTCAGAGTCGCTCGTCTCGAAGTTGTTGCATATTTCAAGTAGAGATATAGGGGAAGAAGAAAATATTGTAAGAAAAATCCGTACTTACTTACTTGCTTGCTTGATGCAATATGCGATGCGTTATGTTATGTTGTTGAGTGCCTCCAATGTAGATTGTTTTCATAGTAGAGGAGTCAGTCAGTTAGCTAATCATCATGATAAAAGGAGGAGGAGGAGGAGGAGGAGGAAAAAATACAAGAAGGAACAAGTCTAGTGGCAGCAGCAGCCGTTGGAGTGCACGTTGCCAACGAAATTCCAACCGTCAGACCTTGTGCCTCTTTTAATTAGCTAATCCCCTATCCATCCTGCTGTGCTGTCTCTCTCTCTGCTGTTCTCTGTCTGTTGTGTTTCGCAATTTGCAAGTAATACGAGGAGGGAAGACCTTGATCAAAATCACAAGTACTTCATGGGACAATGATGATGATGATGATGACGATGATGACTATCATTGTGAAAACGTGCACAATAATAGTCGGCTGACTTTTCTGGGCTCTCTGGCTGTGACTCTCGACGAAGCGAGAGCTGTTGTCGTTGTCAATTCATAATACACAAATAGAGGAAGTACAGAGAGTAACAATGGGTTCGCTTATTTTTTTTCCCCATCATCCATCCATCCAGTGATGTAAGAATCAAATTAGGTTTTCCTGCTCAACAAATTCTTTTCGAGGGGGACAGGGACGCTGCTGAGGCGGCCCATATCTCCCTCAACGTCATCACTATCATATACGTACATACATATACCTACCTATATAGTTCCTATTTTAGTTTAGCCTATATAATATAAAAAAAATGTGCTGAGGGTAGTTAGGTAGTATAGCCGGCTAAAAAAAAGTGTGTTTGGTTGTGATGGAAGACCTCCTCCTCTGCGGGACGAAAACTTTTTTTTCCTCCTCCGTGTACTTTAGTTAACGAAGACCAAAGTTAATTTTGCATTTGTCATGTACTACTACTCATATACATACACATCAAGTCTCTCTGTTTTTATCTTGGGATTAGCAAGAGAGGACGAATAGGTTGAGCTTTAGCGAGTAATATAAAATAATATAATATTGTATTATTGTAGCAGGTACTTACGAACGAACTATCTAGCTGCTCGGCTGATTGTAGGAAATGCATGGGGAGACGAGAGGAGGAGAGGTGTTCCTCCTCAGCACGGACATTTTTTTTTGTGTGGTGGTGAGTTGTGCTGAGCCAGAGCCTCGTTACTTGGTTTTATGACTCTTATTGTCAACATCTCCCGGCCTTTGGGAAAGATGAAAGATTGTGATTTATGCATATAATGTACTTTTCTGACTACAAATAAGCTTTTTCCCGTCGTCGTACTCCCGTACTATCCCCGTGTACATAAATATGATATCGTTTTCTGTTTCCATAACTCATTCGTCAGATGAAAGGACTTCGTGTCGGTGGTGGTGCTCCAACCAGGCCAATGGGAAAGAAAATGTTCGGAATGGGGTTGTAGTCAACTAGAACTAGAAACATCAACATTTTATGCATATTCATATAGAGGAGTAACGTCGTCGTCGTCGTAACCATGCATCGCATCGCCATGCTTTAAAAAACTACCTCCCTCCATCCTAATATATGCATACCTAGACACCAACTCAAAGTTTTTTATTTTGTATACGATAGTATTTTGCACGTTGTGGCATCTAAATACCAATATATTACGGCTCTTCTGGCTGCTGTGAAGATGACATCCCAGCAGGTACTCCTCCTCTGCGGGCAACTTTGTTCCTTGCGTTGAAAATGGGGGCCATGGAGTCATTCATTTTTCGAGGTGGGATGAAATATCCACGGAAACTTGGTATGGGTTTTGATGGTACGGTTATAGAGAAAAAAAAATACCTCGAGAGAAGAAAAACTGTTTTCGTGGCTGGCTCTCTATCCAAGTGTGGGCATTCATTCACTGAGTGAGTGAGTGAGTTTAGGGGAAAAAAGAGTTGGGATAGTTTTGGGCACACGTGAAAGCTTTCTGTTGTTTTGTAAATTTGCCAAAGACCACTTTCTGCATGGTATTGCACTCTCCCACCGCAACCACCATCCTTTCCAGTTTTTACATGATTTTCCCAGTTTCCTCTATTCAGACGCAGGAGAACAACAACATATTGAAAAAAAAATATATAAGTCTTTAGCAGAGAATGGGTTCCGGCAAAACTGCCAGTTTTCCCTGCACAACAACAGCAGCCATATAGTCCTCCTCGCCCAACCAAACTATTTTTGTTGGTTTTGCCTTGTGCAGCAGTAATAATCATTGGAAAATTTGGTGGAAGGGGAAAGAGGGGACCGAAATGGTAGAGATTTTAGCTTTCCGATAACCAGGCAGGCAGAGAGAGCCGCGTATCCTGAACTGATGTTCTGGAAAATGAATATTCCATACCAGTTTACCATTAATAAACAGCCCAACCCGTTTATCAAAAGGTTTCCTCCAGTGCACCCTACTGATTAGCTATAGCTGCTATATTTCATTTCGTCTGTCGACATGACTTGACATAATAAATGTTTGAAAAGTCTCCTCCAATCCCGTCCAACTTGTGTGAGACCATATACCATCACCAACATCACGGTCGGTAGTCTCGCTCGAACCCAGCTGGCTATTTTGTGTTGCAGTAACACAAATTTTTCGCCTTTTGTTTCGGAGGAGAGAGCCCAGGTTTAGCACAAATTTTCGCAACGAACCGGTGGTGGTGGTGAATTTACACTTATCGCAAATCCTAATACCAGGTTAATCCTTTAGGATAACTACGCGGGCGAGGGCTCTGATTGATGATAAATATACAATTTAAGTATATAGAAATCTATCCAACCAAAGTTAATCTTGAAATGCGTGAGTAGATAACTTACAATTTGTAGTAGGCAAAAAAATCACTCGGCCTTGTTTCGTCAATCCTGTTTGCGTTTCCCTGAAAATAAACCAGATGCGCAGGGATTTT